>CM053027.1:485967897-486227897 GCA_028564925.1 Lithobates sylvaticus
CCCCTGCACTTTCCCCAAAGCTTTCCCCTGGTCCTTGAGCCCATGCTGCCCCAAAATTGGGAGCCCCATGATGGCACTAAGAGTGATGGATACTCAGGGGAGGCACCCATAAGTACCCATCAGTGCAGCCTTTCAGGGCCCATCATTGTCGCCTATCAGTGCCCACCAGTGCCACCCATGAGTGCCTATCAATGCCCATCAGTGCTGAATATCAGTGCCCATCATTGGTGCCACCTCATCAGTGCCGCCTTTATCAGTGCCCATCAGTAAAGGAGAAAACTTACTTACAAAATGTTATAACAGAAACAAAAGAAAAACATTTTTATTTGTTTTTAGCAAAAAATAAAAAATGCAGAGGTGATCAAATACCACCAAAAGAAAGCTCTATTTGTGGGAACAAAATTATAAAAATTCTGTTTGTGTACAGTGTAGCATGACCGCGCAATTGTCATTTAAACAGCGACAGCGCTTAAAGCTGAAAATTGGATTGGGCAGGAAGTAGTAGTAAGTATGTAGTAGCAGTATGTGCCCTGTATTGAAGTAGTTAAGCACTATCTTCAGTGTAAAGAACAAGCAGCCCTGGAAGTTAAGTCTTCAAAAACTGTGTGTAAGTGTGCCTAAAAGAACTGATGCTGCTTTGAATGCAAAGGGTGATCACACCAAACGTTGATTTGGATTTCCCTTCTTTTCACTTACAGTACTTTTTTCCACATTTTGTTATGTTACAGCCTTATTCCAAAATGGATTAAATAAATTATTTTCCTCGAAATTCTACAAACAATACCCCATAATCACAGTGAAAAACGTTTGTTTGAAATCTTTGCAAATTACTTTTTCTCTTAAACTCATATTACAATAAAATAATTATTGGGACCTCTGCTGCAGGTACTTGGAACCCCACCTTTTTCCGCTCGCCTTTGGCTGCCTTGTTTGTGGCCTCTTGTTTGTCACATGTGAGTGGATCTCCCCATTGGAGCGGGCACTGCACGAGGGAACGGGATCGTCTAACTGACTTTTAAGGGGAACATCCGGCCAGGAGAATTTTTCGTGTGAATTCTTCATTGGTAAATATGTTGTCTTTGAAATTGGCTCCTTTGTATGTAGGAGGGATTTTTCATTGTTAAAGTTTATATGTTTAATATATGGATAATGATTGTATATATGTCTTTTGACAGCAAATTAATCCCCCCTGAGGAAGACTTTGACCACGCCTGTTAAAACGCGTTGGGAATTTACATTTTTAGCATTGATAAAACCTTGTTGCATGACTGTAATACTGTAAAATTGAATATTCACGTTTATCTCTGACCGGAGCTTATATTTTAAATGTTTGTGTGTTCATGACCTGTTGTTCATAATTCAAAATAAAATCTTTTAAACCATTTAATTTTCAGATTTTTGCTGCGAAAAACCCCTCCGCTGGGGGAGACTTTTCCATATTTTATGACCCGATTGGGGTGGCAGCAACGCATATCACTCACATTCATGTGTTTTTCTCTATGATATATCATTTTGGGTGGTTAAACACCTTCTTCCATTCTCCCCCAAACACATGAGAGTTAAGATATGAACTCTGCATTATTGTTTTGCCTTATATTATTAAAACTGTGTAAAAATTTGAAAATTATGAGTGGCTTTCAGGGTGACGACTGGGCGAGCTCATGTCCAAATATGAAACGGATTTTGAACAGGGGGATCGGATCGAAACACAAATCTCGTCCCTCTTTTCTAAACTCAATAGAACCTTAGAAAAAAAGTCTTCTTTATTTTGGCATATTAAAACTTTTGATATACACTAATGCAAAAATTAATCCTTTCGAGTTACGGGTGCACATTTTTCCCAATTTGGACCAAATCAGTGTGAAATGTATAAAGCAATGGGAAGATAACTTAATTTTGTGTTCTGAAGAAGTCAGGAATATAAGAGACAGATTGAATCACTAGATTTGGAAATTGGTAATTTAGAGACGGTTCTGGTACCCTACTCGGGGCATGCATACTTTTTGGCGGCACAGACTGATTTAAAAGATAGTCTGTCGACCTTTAACCACTTCAGCCCCGGAAGGTTTTACCCCCTTCCTGACCAGAGCACTTTTTACAATTTGCCACTGCGTCGTTTAACTGCTAATTGCACGGTCATGCAATGCTGTACCCAAACAAAATTTGCATCCTTTTTTTCCCCACAAATAGAGCTTTCTTTTGATGGTATTTTATCTGCGGTTTTTATTTTTTGCGCTATAAACTTTTCTGAAAATTTTGAACAAATAATATTTCCTACTTTTTGTTATAAAAAAAAATCCAATAAAGTAAATTTTAGTCCATACATTTAGGCCAAAATGTATTCAGCCACATGTCTTTGGTAAAAAAAATGTCAAGTGCATATTAGTTTGCACAAAAGTTATAGCGTCTACAAACTAGGGTACATTTTCTGGAATTTACTCAGCTTTTAACTTATGACTGCCGATCTCATTTCTTGAGGTGCTAAAATGGCAGGGCAGTACAACCCCCCCCCCCCCCTCAAATGACCCCATTTTGGAAAGTAGACACCCCAAGGATATTGCTGAGAGGCATGTTGAGCCCATTGAATATTTAATTTTTTTGTCCCAAGTGATTGAATGAATGAATAACTTTTATATAGCGCTACAATGCAAACTGAATCGCCTCAAGGCGCTGTATTGGTGTTTTGTTGTCGAGCTTCTAGAAGAGGTAGGTCTTGAGTTTCTTCCTGAAGGCCTGATGGTTTTCTTCCATGCGAATGTCGGTTGGTAGAGCGTTCCATAGCCGTGGTCCTTGGACAGCGAATCTCCGTTCCCCCTTTGATTTGTAGATGGATTTAGGAATGAGGAGGAGACTTTTGATTAGCCGATCGAAGACTGCGATTCGGTGTGTAGTGTTTTTTATTTTCTCGAGAAGGTATTGCGGAGCGTCTCCATGTGTGCATTTGTGGGTGAGGCAGAGGGTCTTGAATGTGACCCGATTCTTTACAGTTAGCCAATGTAGGCTCCTCAGGGAAGGGGAGATGGATTGCCAGTTTTTTTTTCCTGTTATCAGTCTTGCCGCAGTATTTTGGATAAGTTGTAAGCGCGCAAGTTGATATCGGGGTAATCCTATGTAAAGGGAGTTTGCGTAGTCCAGTCGAGAATTAATGACTGTTCCAACTACCACTGCTTTGTCCTCCTTTGGAATGAAGGGGATGAGTCTGCGTAGCAGGCGGAGCAGATGGTGAGAACCACTGACTACTGCTCCTATTTGGGCATCCATTGACATTTCAGAGTCAAAAATGACTCCGAGACTCTTGGCCTTGGTCCTAGGGGCGATGGTCTGTCCAAAAATGGTGGGTGGTGTCCAAGGGATCTTGGTTCGGGGGTTTTGATTTGCATGTAGAATAAGAAGTTCTGTTTTCGATTCGTTAAGTTTGAGGGAGCTAGTGGTCATCCAGTCGTCTATCATAGTGAGGCATTTTTCTAGTTGCTGATGGTCTTTTTGTCCGGTGATACGAAAATATAATTGCGTGTCGTCAGCGTATGAGTGGAAGCAGAGGTCTGATCTTCTGATGATTTTGAGGAGTGGGCGGATGTATATGTTGAAGAGCACTGGTGACAAGGGTGATCCTTGAGGGACTCCACAAGAGATTGCCCGGGTTTCAGAGGTGAAAGCTCCTAGTTTCACTGTCTGAGACCGATTTCTTAGGAATGATGCGAACCATTGTAGATCTGAGTCTGTGACTCCTGCTACTTCTGTGAGGCGGATGAGTAGAGAATTGTGGTCCACAGTATCAAACGCTGCACTGAGGTCCAACAGTACCAGGAGACATGATTCTCCGTCATCTGTTGCTTCGAGGGCGTCGTCCCATATCTTCAGGAGTGCGGTTTCTGTCCCATGGCCTGGGCGGAAGCCTGATTGTAGCGGGTCCAGGAGTTTGTGTGTGTCCAGGTGGCGTTGTATCTGTTGTACTACCGCCTTCTCCATGATCTTGGAGATGTTGTTCAAGCTTGTTATCGGTCTGCGGTGGTTAGGGTCCCGGGGGTCGAGGTTGGGTTTCTTTAGCAGGGGTTTGATGATGCCTTGTTTGAGGGCGCCTGGAACAATCCCTTCTTTGAACGATTGATTTATGAGGTGCGTTATGGTGGGAGCCAAGATGTCGGAGCATTCTTTCAGGAGTTTTGTGGGGATGATGTCAATAGAGGATGTGCTGTCTCTGAGGTTTTTGATGATGTTTTTAGTGATATCCGTGGTAATTGGGATCAGAGAAAACTTTGGTGGTTGTGGGATGTTTGTGTCGATATCGACTTTTTGCTCTGGTTGACTGCCGTCGGATCTTTTTTTCTGATGAATTATTTTCCGGATGTTGTCGATTTTATTGATGAAAAAATCTGATAATTCATTACAGAAATCTTGGGTTTCATTAGCGGGGGGCTCTAAGCATGCCGGGTTCATCGACTGAGCGACTATTTTAAAAAGTTCCCGAGGGCGGTTTAAGGCCGCTGAGATGGTATTTGAGAAATAATCTTTTTTAGCTTTGAAGATTGCTTTCTGATAATTCTCTGTAAGTCCTTTGTAGTTTGTGTGATTTTCCTTGGTAGGATTTCTTCTCCATGCTCTTTCAGCTCTTCTGCGTTCTTGCTTGAGTAGCGTGAGTGAGCTATTAAACCATCCTGCGTTTTTCCTCCTGATGAGTGTTCTGCGTTTTGGAGCCACTGAGTCTGCTGATTGCAGTAATACATTGTTTAGGGAGCTGAGAGTTTGCTCCGATGAATGGGTTAAATTCAGAGTTGCTATTTTGTTTGATAAAGTGGTTTTGAAGGTTTCGGAGTGCAGTTTTTTCTGCGATCTGGTCCAATGAGTTGTTGTTGCAGGTTTCTGTTTTTGGTGGGTGGTGTTGGTGGAGATTTTGAATTTGATGGTGTGGTGGTCCGTCCATGGTAGTGGTATGTTGTGTAGTATGTTGATGTCCAGGTTTTGTTTGAAGATGAGGTCCAGGGTGTGTCCTGACCCGTGTGTGGGAGTCTTTATCAGTTGCTGGAGACCCAGTTCTTCCAGTTGGCTGATGCAGGCGGTCGCGATAGGGTCTTGGGTAGAGTTTGCCCAGAGGTTAAAGTCTCCAAGTACCAGGAAGTTTTTGGATTTCAGGGTGTGTATTGAGATGAATTCCGTGAGGGGTGTAAGCAGATTGGTCTTTGGTCCTGGTGGTCTATAGCAAAGTAGAATGTGAGTGGTGTCATGGGGTGTTGATTGAAGATGTAGCGTCAATGTCTCCATAAAAGGCACTGGGTTCTGTAAGATTGGTTTGGTGAGCGCCAGGTGCGATTTAAAAATCACTGCTAGGCCTCCTCCTTTTTTTCCTATCCGATGTTCAGTTAGGATCCTGTAGTTCTCTGGCACCAATTCGGTAAGGATGGTGTTGCAGTCGGGCGTTAGCCAGCTTTCCGTGATGAAGAGGCAGTCTATATTGTTTTGGGTGATGAAGTCGTGTACTTCTAGTCTGTGTTTGGCTGCAGATCTGGTGTTGATCATGGCGCATGCTAATTGTTGTGGTTGGGTTGGTATCTTCCTGTGTTTGAAGGTTGTTAGTAGGTCGGTCTTTAGTAGTCGTTCTTTTCGTAGGATTTTTTGAATGGGAGCTGGCAATGTTGCGGTGGTATTCCTTAGTCTGTGGAGGACTTCTGCTGAGTATTTAAAGTAGCACATGGCCAGAGGATGAAGTTGATGTTCCTGGGATGACTGAGCTGATGATCCGGATCCGGGTTTGTCCTGCTGTCAGTCTAGGTATGAGACTTGCCGCCGCGTAGAGGCTATGAGTAGGCGCGCAGGTTGATCATGTAGTGCCCTATGTGTAAGGAATTGGTTTAGTTGGGTAGCAGGTTCCTGGCTGTTCCAGCTGCCTCTGCTTGTAGCGAAGATCCTGGACCAGAAGAATACTGCTGATGACAGCTGCGGTGTGTTGCTGAGTTGGAGCGAATACTTCCGGTAGGGGTGACGGGGGCCTGTTGAACCTAGCGCCCTCTCGTTGATCCAGAGGAAGGCGAAAAAACCCCTAGCTGTGCTAGCCAATTGCTCAGTAGGGGGAAAAAAAATCCTTCCTGACCCCCGGAGGCGGTCGGATTGAATAATGACAAAAGAAAAAACTATTTTACAAAATGTTACTAAATTATATATTGCTAACACATGCCATAGTTATATGTGGAATTGCACCCTAAAATAAATTTTGCTGCTTCTCCTGATTACGGGGATACCACATGTGTGGGACTTTTTGGGAGCCTAGCAGCATACGGGGCCCCGAAAACCAAGCACTGCCTTCAGGATTTCTAAGGGCGTAAATTTTTGATTTCACTCCTCACTACCTATCGCAGTTTTAAAGACCATAAAATGCCCAGATGGCACAAAACTGCCCCAAATGACCCCATTTTGGTAAGTAGACCCCCCAAGCTATTTGCTGAGAGGCATGGTGAGTATTTTGCAGCTCTCATTTGTTTTTGAAAATGAAGAAAGAAAATAATTTTTTTTTTCAATTTTCAAAACTTTGTGACAAAAAGTGAGGTCTGCAAAATACTCACCATACCTCTCAGCACATAGCTTGGGGTGTCTACTTTCCAAAATTGGGTCATTTGGGGGGGGGGGGGGGGGGGGGGGGGGGGTTGTGCCATCTGGGCATTCATGGCCTCCAAAACTGTGATAGGCAGTGAGGAGTGAAATCAAAAATTTACACCCTTCGAAACCCTTAAGCCCCATACACACGGTCGGACTTTTCATCAATTTGGTCCGATCGGACAAGGTTGTTGAAAAATCAGACCGTGTGTATGCACCATCGGACAGTGTTCGTCGGTTTGTCCGTCGGACAAAGTCTTATCTCCTGCTGGAAAGATTTCCCTTCAACCCGGTCCGATCACACCAAATCCGAGCGTGTGTACGCTTGTCCGACCGGACAAAGTGCTACGCATGCTCAGATCACATTACAAGACCAAAGCTATTGGCTACTAGCCTCTACGTAGTCCCGTCGTAGGCAACAAACGTCACCACGTTCAGAATGATCGGATTTTCCGACAACTTTGTCCGATCGTGTGTACGCAAAACCAACATCAGACAAAGTATGACGGACATGGTCCGACGGACCTGGTCCACGGATTGTCCGCGCGTGTGTATGGGGCTTTAAGGCGGTGCTTGGATTTCGGGGTCCTGTACGCAGCTAGGCCCCCAAAAAGACTCACACATGTGGTATCCCCGTACTCAAGAGAAGCAACAAAAGGTGTAATTACACATATGACCATGGCATGTTTGAGCAATATATCATTTAGTGACAACTTTGTGCAAAAAAAAAATATGTGTATTTTTCCCGCAACTTGTGTCACAATATAAAATATTCCATGTACTCGACATGCCTCTTAGCAAATAGCTTGGGGTTTCTACTTTACAAAATGGGGTCATTTTGGGGTGTTTTGAACTGTCCTGGCATTTTATGCACAACATTGAGAAGCTTATGTCACACATCACCCACTCTTCTAACCACTTGAAGACGAAGCCCTTTCTGACACTTTTTATTTACATGAAAAAAAACATTTTTTTGCAAGAAAATTACTTTGGACCCCCAAACATTATATATTTTTTTTAAAGCAAAGACCCTGCAGATTAAAATGGTGGGTGTTTCATTTTTTTTTTTTTCACACAGTATTTGCGCAGCGATTTTTTCAAACAAATTTTTTGGGGAAAAAACACACTTTTTAAAATTTTAATGCACTAGAACACACTATATTGCCCAAATTTTTGATGAAATAAAAAAGATGATCTTAGGCCGAGTCCATAGATACCAAACACGACATGCTTTAAAATTGCACACAAACGTGCGACAAACTAAATTTTTAAAAGCCTTTACAGGTTACCAGTTTGGATTTACAGAGGAGGTCTACTGCTGAAATTACTGCCCTCGATCTGACCTTCGCGGTGATACCTCACATGCATGGTGCCATTGCTGTTTACATTTGATGAGCGTGAGAGCAGGGGGGGACAGGGGTGCTTTTTTTTTTTTTTTTTTCTCGCTTTTTTCTTATTTTTAAACTGTTCCTTTCATTTTTTTTTTGTAATTGTTATCTCAGGGAATGTAAATATCCCCTATGATAGCAATAGGTAGTGACAGGTACTTGAAAATATTGGGATCTATTAGACCCTAGATCTCTCCTCTGCCCTCCAAAGCATCTGACCACACCAAGATGGGTGTGATAAAATGCTTTCCCAATTTCCCAATGGCGCTGTTAACATACGGTGAAATCTAAGTCATGAAATGCTCGTAGCTTCCAGTTTCTTAGGCCATAGAGATGATTTGAGCCATTCTGGTCTCTGATCAGCTCTATAGTCAGCTGGCCGAATCACTGGCTGCATTCTCAGGTTCCCTGTTGGGACAGGAGAGCCAGAGAAAAACATGGAAGACGGTGGGAGGGGGGGACATTCCCTCCCACTGCTTGTAAAAGCAGTCTAGAGGCTAATTAGCCACTAGGATTGCTTTTACATGAAAGCCGACCGCTGGCTGAAAAGAATGATACTAAGATGATACCTAAACCTGCAGGCATCATTCTGGTATAACCACTCAAAGTTCAGCAACATACCAGTACGTTGCTGGTCCTTGTTGGGCATATATTGTAATCTTTTTATTTATTTTTTATTTTTTTCATGCAGCCTGTGGGCTGAACAAAAAAAAAAAGATTGATCGGTGGGTATGCCCACCATTAGAATACCTCCCTTCATCCACCCACTTCTAATGATGGGCATACATGCACCTCAAGGCAATTCAGTTCGCAGTTGCAGCGCTATACAAATCAATCATTCATTCATTTATATATATATATATATATATATATATATATACCCAGTGCCGATCCTGACCTCCCTGGGGCCCTAAGCAAAATTCTTTCTGCTGAGGGGCCCTCTACCTGACCCGTGATGCTGTGAGCTATGTAAACCATTTGCCATTGCTACACAGTCACACCTGACACTTCAGCGCTCCCAATACAATCCTCCCTCCTTTAAACAAAACAGTCAAAGAATAAGTACAACAATATAAAACAGACATGTATACAATATATATATCTTTACATATCTGAGTGTGGATCCCCCACTTACATCAGGGTCCCCAGAGAGCCACCCCTTACATCAGGATCCCCAGAGAGCCCCCCCTTACACCAGGGTCCCCCCCTTTACACCAGGGTCCCCAGAGAGCCCCCCCCTTACACCAGGGTCCCCAGAGAGCCCCCCCTTACACCAGGGTCCCCAGAGAGCCTCCCCTTACACCACACCAGTGTCCCCAGAGAGCCTCCCCCTTACACCAGGGTCCACAGAGAGCCTCCCCCTTACACCAGGGTCCCCAGAGAGCCTCCCCCTTACATCAGGGTCCCCAGAGAGCACCCCCCTTACATCAGGGTCCCCAGAGAGCACCCCCCTTACATCAGGGTCCCCAGAGAGCACCCCCCTTACATCAGGGTCCCCAGAGAGCACCCCCCTTACATCAGGGTCCCCAGAGAGCACCCCCCTTACATCAGGGTCCCCAGAGAGCACCCCCCTTACATCAGGGTCCCCAGAGAGCACCCCCTTACATCAGGGTCCACAGAGAGCACCCCCCTTACATCAGGGTCCCCAGAGAGCATCCCTATAAAGCCCCTCCTTACATCGGGGTCATTGCCCTTTACATCAGAGTTCCCCCTTGCACTGTAAGGTGGAATCCTGCATACTATGATGTAAAGGGGAACTCTGGGACTGTGGGGAGGACTCTGGTGACCAGAGAAAGAAACCACTAAGATAAGGGGGTTTACTGATAAGGGGGAAACCTTTATATCAGTGCCCCCTTACAATATTGTATTGACCCCCCCTAGACTGGTCTGGCGGTGCTGTCACTGACCTCCTCTCAGGTGCATCATGCAGGGCTCAGTCAGTCGGCTCCAGCTTGGTGGCTCTGGTTTTATCCCATAGTTTCCTCACCGCAGTCCATACATGTCTGACTTCTCCCATGACCCCCATCCTGGCAGCACTCCCTCTCTTGACTCAGGGGAGGTCAGAGGCTGCGGATGGGACAGGGGAGGTCAGAGGCTGTGGGGGGAGGGCAACAGGAGAGGTCAGAGGCTGTGGGGGGAGGGCAACAGGAGAGGTCAGAGGCTGCGGGGGGGGCAACAGGAGAGGTCAGAGGCTGCGGGGGGGCAACAGGAGAGGTCAGAGGCTGTGGGAGGGGGCAACAGGAGAGGTCAGAGGCTGCGAAGGGGGGGGACAGGAGAGGTCAGAGGCTGCGAAGGGGGGGGACAGGAGGTCAGAGGCTGCGAAGGGGGGGGGACAGGAGGTCAGAGGCTGCGAAGGGGGGGGGGACAGGAGGTCAGAGGCTGCGAAGGGGGGGGGACTGGAGGTCAGAGGCTGCAAGGGGGGGGACAGGAGGTCAGAGGCTGCAAGGGGGGGGGACAGGAGGTCAGAGGCTGCAAGAGGGGGGGCAGGAGGGGTCAGAGGCTGCAAGGGGGGGGCAGGAGGTCAGAGGCTGCAAGGGGGGGACTGGAGGCCAGACACTGCAAGGGGGGGGACAGGAGGTCAGACGCTGCAAGGGGGGGACAGGAGGTCAGAGGCTGCAAGGGGGGGGACAGGAGGTCCGAGGCTGCGAGGGGGGGCAGGAGGTCAGAGGCTGCGAAGGGGGGGACAGGAGGTCAGAGGCTGCAGGGGGGGACAGGAGGTCCGAGGCTGCGAAGGGGGGGGACAGGAGGTCAGAGGCTGCGAAGGGGGGGGGGGACAGGAGGTCAGAGGCTGCAGGGGGGGGACAGGAGGTCCGAGGCTGCGGGGGGGGGCAGGAGGTCTGAGGCTGCGAAGGGGGGGGGGGACAGGAGGTCAGAGGCTGCGGGGGGGGGGGGAGGCTGCGAGGGGGGGGGGAGGAGGTCTGAGGCTGCGAGGGGGGGGGGACAGGAGGTCTGAGGCTGCGAGGGGGGGACAGGAGGTCTGAGGCTGCGAGAGGGGGGGGGGACAGGAGGTCAGAGGCAGCAGGGGGGGACAGGAGGTCAGAGGCTGCAGGGGGGGGACAGGAGGTCAGAGGCTGCGAGGGGGGGGCAGGAGGTCAGAGGCTGCAAGGGGGGCAGGAGGTCAGAGGCTGCGAAGGGGGGGGCAGGAGCTCAGAGGCTGAGGAAGGGGGGGGCAGGAGGTCAGAGGCTTTGAGGGGGAGGGGGGACAGGAGGTCAGAGGCTGCGAGGGGGAGGGGGCCCAGGAGGTAAGAGGCTGCGAGGGGGAGGGGGAGGGGGCCCAGGAGGTAAGAGGGGGCGGAGGGGACGTTTTATTTTTAAAAATGGCGCCACTTGGCGCCATCGTGTCACTGGTGCCGCTGCCGCCACTGTGAGGGCAGCGGCGCCTGAAAAAAAGATCGCCGCGGGGTCGATATGCAACTGCGCATGCGCCCGCCTTTCCGAAAATTGCCGAGCAGCGGCAACAGCGCTGGCGCATGCGCAGTTGCATGTCGGGCTACTGCGCATGCGCCAGCGCTGTTGCCGCTGCTCGGCAGTTTTCGGAAAGGCGGGCGCATGCGCAGTTGCATGTCGCCCCCGCGGCGATCTTTTTTCAGGCGCCGCTGCCCTCACAGTGGCGGCAGCGGCCCCAGGGGCCCCCGAGCAGAGCCGATCCGCCGCGGGGCCCTACGCAGCTTGCGTAGTCCGCGTATAGGGCGGATCGGCTCTGTATATACCGAAGCATGGGGTCATCCGCCCCAAAAGTTAGGAGCAAATCGCTCCTCCGCCCCTGCTGCCCCCATGCTTCGGCATATATGCTCTTTTTTTTTTAACTGTGGTGGTGAAATTACCTCCGACATCGCTGGAGTCACGGCTTTATGTATCGTGGGAGAAAACGATGTTACTGCCTCTCATGCAGCCGGCTTACTGTATTTGGTTGGGGATGGTGAGGTGGAGCACTGTCTGGAAACAGAAGCTCTGTATAGCACCATGAGCGTTCAGCAAAGGCAATTGAAATAAACAGACACTTTCTTGTACCAGCGTCTGGCCTTACGGGCAACAAGGTACGGCGCCAACAACTGGTCGTTGAGGTCCACCCCTCCCATATTTTGGTTATATTCTTGGACACAGAGGGGTTTCTCCACAACACCAGTGGCCGTAGTAATTTGGACCGTCATGTCTGCATGAAGGGAGGTAAGAACGAAAACATTCTTATTATCCCTCCACTTCATAGCAAGCAAGTTATTACACTTCAAGCAGGCTCTCTCCCCCAGCCTAAGACGGGAATCTACAAACCACTGTGGAAAGCCCGGGCGATTAGATCGCACAGTGCCACATGCTCCAATCTGATGATCAAACAAGTGACTAAAAAGTGTCACACTTGTGTAATAATTGTCCACGTACAAGTGATACCCCTTTCCAAATAAGGGTGACACCAAGTCCCACACAATCTTGCCAGCACTTCCTATGTAGTCAGGGCAGTTTGTCGGCTCTACGTGACTATCTTTGCCCTTGTAAACCATAAAACTACATGTATAGCCTCTGGCCCTGTCACAGAGTTTATACATCTTGACCCCATATCTGGCACGCTTGCTGGGAAGGTACTGTTTGAATGACAAGCATCCATAAAACTTAATCAGGGACTCTTCAACGCAGACAACTTGATGGGGAGTAAATAAGTCTGCAAAACATTAGTTGAAGTGGTTTACGAGGGGCCGAATTTTGTAGAGCCGATCGTATCCAGGGTCTCCACGAGGACGACAGAGTTCATTGTTGTTGAAATGTATGAACTGCAAGATCTGCTCGTATCGTGCCCTGGTCATGGAGGCAGAGAACAAGGGCATATGGTGAATTGGGTCAGTGGACCAATATGACCGCAACTCACTTTTTTTAGTTATGCTCTGATCAGATCAGATATTGATCTGTTCGGATACTATACCACTAAGGGAGGTGTATGCTGTGTGCATGGGTGTTAGCGGTACTGGCACTAACCTGACGCTGCCTGGGGAGATGCAGACCCTATTTAACCCTAAAACCTAACTTATATCACCCGCCGGGCGATCAGTGGGTTAAACCTTTATTGGGTAATAAACGGTGGGTGCCCTGAAACTATAAAAAGCAAACTAACTAACCAGCGTCACCCGTAACAGTTATACGGTGATTACTGGTGAAAGGGTTGACTAGGGGGCAATCGGGGGGGGGGGGGGTTAAAACCTTTACTAGGTAATATATGGAGGTACCAGACACTATAAAAAGCTGACGGCGAACCTAAATACTTACCTGCCTAACTAGCGTCACCTGTGACACTAATACAGCGATCAGAAAAACTATTGCTTACTACAAAAGAAAGAAGTCAAATTTTGGAGGGATAAGACCGCATTTTCCAACGGATGCGCATATAAATGGATTACTACTAACACACAAAATAAAAAACCTTACCAACTTAGAGAGCAATATAACAGCATGTCGAAATCTAAGAATTCCTCATCTATGGGTTCTAGCCAAAACCTCCCCCAGCGTGGGCATGGGAAACGAGAGGAGCTGCAATAACAGAGGCTCACTCGAACAGGACAACAAAAAACATACTGTAGATGTAGAATCTGATGCACATATATCATCACTTGTAATAAATGATGATACCCATAATATGGGCAGGAGTGCATCCAACTCTTCGTTGTCTGATGCTTCACATAGCACTATGCATACCTCTCCTCATCTTACTAGTAAATCTACACTAACTACACAAAAACCTTTACACTCCACACAGCAACCCCCCCCCCCCCCCCCCTCCCCAAATAAACAAGAATGGGAGAGGGCTGCATCCATACATTATGCGCACTCAACCACACAACTAAGTGTAATCAATCTGTCATCACATCCCTTGACTCAAGCAGAGACCCAGATTCTCTCCAGGGGTTTGACTTTTTGCCCAGAGGAGAATTTTGATCTCTATGAAGTCGTAACTGACTTACAATTATTTGCACGTAAATTATTGCTTAAATGCATGTATACCAAAAATAAAGATCATTCTGATAACACTGACTGGTCGACATATAGTATGAGGGAATTCAAAGCTCTTCATGATTTGACCACTCTTTTAGAGAAAAATAATACAGTAGATCTGTACGATCAAATCGATCTAGATATACTTCTGGAAAATATCAACACAAAAATCTATCATTATGTTCAGAAAGCCATAAATGAAATTTTCCCCACCTAATACTAATCCTATTACCGTATATACTCGAGTATAAGCCGAGTTTTTCAGCACATTTTTTTGTGCTGAAAGTGCCCCCCTCGGCTTATACTCGAGTCAAGCACTTTTCTGCAGCAAAAAAAAAAAAATTTCCGACCCGAATTTGGGGCCCCGTATCTCGGGGCCACTTGGGTCTAGGAGTGGTGTGCCAACACAGTGGACCTAGCACTATAACATATCCAAATATGGGGTTCCTAGCACTAAGTGGCCCCGAGATACGGGGCCCCAAAGTCGGTTCGGAATATGTCATTCTCTGCTGCAGAAAAGTGCTTGACATTTTCTGACCCAAATTTGGGGCCCCATATCTCGGGGACACTTGGAGCTAGGAACCCCAAATTTGGCATTCAAACCCAGTTGAACTAGCACTACACATATCCAAAGATGGGGTTCCTAGCACTAAGTGGCCCCGAGATACAGGGCCCCAAAGTCGGTTCAGAAAATGTCATTCTCTGCTTCAGAAAAGTGCTTGAGATTTTCTGACCCGAATTTGGGGCCCCATATCTCGGGGACACTTGGTGCTAGGAACCCCAAATGTTGTATTCCAACCCAGTGGAATTAGCACTACAACATATCTAAAGATGGGGTTCCTAGCACTAAGTGACCCTGAGATACAGGGCCCCAAATCGGTCAACTGTGTCCATCTGCATGGGCACAGTGAGGCTGCAAATGGGCATTGTTGACCCTCTTTTCCACTTACAGTAGCTGCGCATTTCTCACCCTAGGCTTATACTCGAGTCAATAAGTTTTCCCAGTTGTTTGTGGTAAAATTAGGTGCCTCGGCTTATATTCGGGTCGGCCTATACTCGAGTATATACGGTATAGCCTTCTTCTTAAAACAAATAATACAAGATATTTGAAAATTGCCTCGTTAAATAATTCCTCCCCAAAACCTGATGTTCCAGGAAAGTGAAGCCCTTAAATCATTAATAATACAACAATTGTGGTAAAACCCTCTGACAAGGGTAGCAATATCGTACTATTAATCAATAGACATGTGCAATTCGTTTCGTTTTTCGTTTTTTTTTTTCATTATTTTCGTTCATTCGTTTTCGTACGAATGAACGAACGATTCGCTAAAATTTTTAACGAATCGTTTGAATCGAACGAATACGAAAACAACGAAAATCCGAAAAAAACTAATTAGAAACAACGAATGTACGAAAGAAGAAAATCCGAAAAAAACGAAAACAGGAACAACGAAAATCAAAATGAACGAAAAAATTCGTACATTCGTAACTTTTTTTTTTTGTTGAATTGGTAAATTTCCGTGTCCCTTACAATGGTGCTGCTTAACGTGTCTCGAATGGATTGAACGAAAAAATTCGTACATTCGTAACTTTATTATTTTTTTCGATTCGTAATTTTCCGTGTCTCTTACAATGGCGCTGCTTAACATGCTTCGAATGGATTGAACGAAAAAATTCGTACATTCGTAACTTTTTTTTTTTTTTCGATTCGTAATTTTTCATGTCTCTTAAAATGTAATAATAGCATACACATTACATAACATTATGAATTATGCTCCGATTACGAATCTACGAATGTACGAATAAATACGAATGCGTCCGAATTTCGAATAAACTAAAATTAAACCAACGGAAATACGAATCAACGAAAAAATTACTTTTACGAAAATACGAATCGCTACGAATACGAACACCGACGACTTACGAATTTACGAATCAACGGAAACGAAAAAAACTAAACGAAATTAAACTAATTTTTTTGTTGTGCACATGTCTATTAATCAACCAAGATTATGTAACAATGTGTGAGAGAATCTTAAACAACAAAGAATGGTATAGGAAAATACCAGCCAATTTAGTGGATTCCTTTAATGAAAAGTTTTATGTTTTGGTACATCAAGCATTTAATGGAGCCATCTCAAAGGATTTACATGACTTCATTAGGACAAAACATCCGAAAGTAGAAACATTTTATAGTCTACCCAAAATTCATAAAGACCCAAAAAAGCCCTCTGGTCAGCCCATAGTGTCCGGCAATGGCAGTATTTCAGAAAATTTAAGGTTAGGGTAATTGACTCATACTTACAACCTTACATTTTATCAATGCCATCTTTCGTTAAGGATACAATCCACTTTTTGAAAATTATTGAGGAACTCACAATTTCAGACGATGCCATTTGTGTCACCATCAAGGATGAAGCCCTGTATAGTTCAATTCCCCCATCAGCGAGGGATGGCTCCAACCGGGCTCTCGTCATGACAAATCTTTAAATGCATTCATATTGAATGGTCTGGAGTATATTCTAAACCATAGCTTTTTCACTTCAATGGCTCCCACTTCCTCCAGGTGCAGGGGGTGGCGATGGGGACATGCTGTGCCCCATCGTACGCCAACCTGTACCTGGGGGAGTGGGAGCGGTGCCTCCTAGATAACGAGGACCTTGTTGAATACACAGGCCACATTTTTATTGGGCTCCGGTATATCGATGACGTCTTCGTCATCTGGGAGGGTATCAAAGACACTCTTATTGAATTTTTTGATTTGATCGATGTGAATCAACATAACTTGAAATTTACCATGATGCATGACTATGACACTGTCACTTTCCTGGATGTTCAGGTTAAACGGGGCTCAGAAGGGAAATTGCAGAGTACACTTTTGTAAAAGTACTGCGGGAAATACAGTCCTACACGTGGACAGCTTCCATCCAGTACCATTAAAAAAAATTCTATCCCTTATGGGCTATATTTGCGCATTCGCAGAAATTGCTTCACTGAGACATTGTTTAATGAAGAGGCTACAAAACTTCAAAAAAGACTGATGGCAAGGGGATACAGTAGATCATATTTATGCAAAGCATATAATCAGACCAAAACTAAAACCAGATTTGAACTTTTGTTTAAACAAAAACTAATAAAGGACTCTGATTTTGATATCACCAGGATAATCATGAGATATTCAAAACATGAAAAAATCTGAAAAATTGTTCGAAAACACTGGAGCATCTTGATAGATGACCATAAATGAGTAAATTCATTTGTGACTAACCTTCCTTCAAAAACCTACAAAAGAGCTATATCCCTAAAGGACAAACTCATTCAGAGTGAATTCAAGAACGAACAGCAACGAAAGAAGCACTGTCCAATTTTTGGATCCTTTCCATGTGGACATGGCTCCTTTTGTTCCCTCATACGGAAGAATAAGAATCCACGTCTTTCCAATGGTGAAACACTTTGATTTTTGCATATTTCTAATTGTCAAACTCGAGGAGTAGTATACCTCATGGCATGTGAATGTGGAGCATTCTATGTCGCCAAGACAAAACAGGAATTTAGATGCCGCATATGTATAGCATGGAGATTGGAGTCGCCATCTCCCTGTAGGAAGACATATTGCAGTTGAACACTACAAAGTACCCAAGGTTTCTTTTTTGGCATTGGAGCATGTCCATTTCCCCCAACGAGGAGGTGAATGGAATAAGATCTTGCTCGAGCAAAGGTGGATCTTCAGACTGCAGGCTACCATACCTCAAGGTCTGAATGATTCAATCTCTTTTGCACCCTTTCTCATAGGGTTTTGCATCAGGCAAAACACAGTAAAAGCCTCTAATCCCGATTAAAAAGGATGATCGTGGTTGTTTTCCAGTATTTTAAAAGTCACAAATGTGATAATTGGGCTAGCTTCAAAATAATGCATTGCTCATTTTGAATAAAAAATTAGATCAAAAATATAATATATATTAACCGCTTCCCGACCCCCTCCTGCACATATACATCAGCAGAATGGCACGGCCAGGCAAAACCACATACAGGTACGTTGCCCTGTAATTGCCTGGCCGCGGGTCGTACGCCGCCAGTGGCGCACTCGCGACCCGCCAGCGGCGAGCTTGCGACCCGGTCGGGAGCTCCGTGACCCCAGCCGTGGGACCAGTGGACCCGATCGCTGCTGGTGTCCCACAAAAGGGTCACAGAGCTGAGGAAACGGGGAGAGGTCTGTTTAAACAAACCTCTCCCCGCGCTTCCTACTCTGCCTGTCATTGATCGGCTGTTCCCTGTCATCGGGAAAGTCGATCAATGACGTCAGACGTCAGCCCCACCCCTAATGTAAAAAAAAAAAACACACACACGTCACAGCCCATAACCCCTCCCCTCCCCCTAGTGGTTAACTCTTTCACTGCCAGTGTCATTTATACAGGAATCAATGCATTTAAATAGCATTGATTGCTGTATAAATGACAATGGTCCCAAAAATGTGTCAAAAATGTGCGATGTGTCTGCCATAATGTCGCAGTCACAATAAAAATCGCTGATCGCCACCATTACTAGTAAAAAAAAAAAATATTAATAAAAATGCTATAAAACTATCCCCTATTTTGTAAACACTATAACTTTTGCGCAAACCAATCAATTATCGCTAATTGCGATTTTTTTTTTTTTACCAAAAATATGTAGAAGAATACGTATCGGCCTAAACTGAGGAAAAAAAAAATGTTATATATATTTTTTGGGGATATTTATTATAGCAAAAAGCAAAAAATATTGCATTTTTTTTCAAAATTGTCGCTCTATTTTTGTTTATATCGCAAAAAATAAAAACCGCAGGGGCGATCAAATACCACCAAAAGAAAGCTCTATTTGTGGGAAAAAAAGGACGCCAATTTTGTTTGGGAGCCACGTCACACGACCGCGCAATTGTCAGTTAAAGCGACGCAGTGCCAAATCGCAAAAAGGGGCCTGGTCCTTTGGCTGCCAATTGCTCCGGGGCTGAAGTGGTTAACTGACAACACTAATTTTGACTGCCTCAATATCATTTCTAATCTATGTGTTGTTACAATTATAATTAAAAATGTTATAATGAAAAATGTTTGAGCATAGTAAATATTTTGAATAATTTGTCTTTCTTTTTTCCCCCTTTTTTTTGTCCGTTAGACTCCTGTGCCCTCTATGTGTCTTGCTCCTTTTTGGGATTTTGTGTCCATGTGCCTTCACGGTAGGAAAAGAGGCAATTACAACTGCCTCGTTTATGCTCCTTTGATGGGTGAAATAATTTTTTCGCCCTCAAGATGGAGCCTTCTACTCCTACCGGCGGTGTTTTGGATCACTTCCAGACGTCTGTGCTCTCACACTCGGGCGCTGTCTGCGCATGACGTCACTCCGTCCCGCGATTGAGGTGGAAGTGACGTCGGCGGCCGGGGCATAAGGAGACGGAGGGCCCTCCCTTGACCACCTGTATCTAACCATTCCAGTCATCAGGCCTAATAGGGCCACATGGGGAACTTTCCCTAAAGTTTGGCATTTATTTTATATGTCGCACTCATTGATGGCTGGGACTGAATATTATATGTTCTTAAATTAGTACCTTCAATAAACTTTTGAATAGAAGAGTGGGGATCGCTTTTGGATGCTATATCACTCTATACACATCACTTTTCCTTTTACCACACTGTCCCCTTCCATCCTCCTTTTTCATTCACTTTTCATTCAGGTAGAATTTCTTCACCTTTTTTTTTGTGTTTAGTCATAATCACCCCTTCATCTCATGCACATTAGTTGCTATTTCAATTGATCCTGGTTTTTGATAGTCCACCAGGATCATCGTTTCTCTTTCCCTTTTCTGGCACACTCCCATGCACATGTTTTACCTTGGACCTTAGTGTCCTCTTCTTTCACACTAATTGTTTAGAGACCATTCCACACTTCCTTTATCAACACTTTCATCCATATTTTGGTAGTGGAGGCACTACCTTTTCTGTTTTACATTTATATTTTACAATTATTTTGAAAAGTGCACAAAACAAGGTCCATAAAGACATGGGTGAGCGAGTTTGGAGTGGAGAAACTTGCCTGGCCTGCACAGAGTCCTGACCTCAGCCTGATAGAACACCTTTGATCAGAGTGCCTGACCTCACAAATGCGCTTCTGGAAGAATGGGCAAACAATCCCATAGACACACTCCTAAACCTTGGGGACAGCCTTCCCAGTAGAGTTGTAGCTGTTATAGCTGCAAGGGGTGGGCCAACTCAATATTGAACCCTACGTACTAAGACTGGGATGCCATTAAAGTTCATGTGCGTGTAAATGCAGGTGTCCCAATAATTTTGATAATATAGTGTGTGTATTGGTATACACACACACACACACACGTATTTGAACTTTGGAGTGCACACCCTAATGCAATTGGCTGCGCATTCCTATGCATACAAATTAGATAATTGGAGGAATCTTCTTTAACGCTGTTAGTATACACCAGTGGCGGCCCATCCATAGGGGGCGCATGGGCGCCGCCCCCCCCCCCCCCAGGCAGTCACAAAAAAATATACCGTATATATTTTTTTTTAAAAGGTCCTTAAGTGCACTGTGTTCGGACACTGGACACAGTGCACTTATTGGAAGCGCCACGTCTATGCAATCACGAGATTGCAGACGCATCACTTTGTTTGCAGGCATTTAGCCCACCTTGCGGCGCTTACCGAAGTGCCGAGTAGCTTCCGCCCGGCGCTTGTAGTATCTATTACTACAGCCGGGCGGTTTGATTGACATCTGAGCTTGATGTCACTTCCTGTTTTCTCTCTCCCATTGCGCCCGGGAGAGAGGAAACAGGAAGTATGAGGAGCGGAATCTCCGCTGCCAGTGAAATGAGACATCGCAGGAGAGGACACCACAGCAGGGTAAGTACACAGGCTGGACACAGAGACACAGGCTGGCTGCATTTCATGTGACACAGGCTGGACACAGGGACACAGGCTGGTTGAATTTCGTGTGACACAGGCTGGACAGAGGCTGGCTGCATTTCATGTGACACAGGCTGGCTGCATTTCATGAGACGCAGGCTGGACACAGGCTGGCTGAATTTCGTGTGACACAGGCTGGACAGAGGCTGGCTGCATTTCATGTGACACAGGCTGGCTGCATTTCATGAGACGCAGGCTGGACACAGGGACACAGGCTGGCTGCATTTCATGTGACACAGGCTGGACACAGGGACACAGGCTGGCTGCATTTCATGTGACACAGGCTGGACACAGGGACACAGGCTGGCTGAATTTCATGTGACACAGGCTGGACAGAGGCTGGCTGCATTTCATGTGACACAGGCTGGCTGCATTTCATGAGACACAGGCTGGACACAGGGACACAGGCTGGTTGCATTTCATGTGACACAGGCTGGACACAGGGACACAGGCTGGCTGCATTTCATGTGACAAAGGCTTGACACAGGGACACAGGCTGGTTGCATTTCATGTGACACAGGCTGGACACAGGGACACAGGCTGGCTGCATTTCATGTGACAAAGGCTGGACACAGGGACACAGGCTGGCTGCATTTCATGTGACACAGGCTGGACACAGGGACACAGGCTGGCTGCATTTGATGTGACACAGGCTGGCTGCATTTGATGTGACACACACAGGCTGGCTCCATTTCATGTGACACAGGCTGGCTGCATTTTATGTGACACAGGTTGCATTTGATGTGACACAGGCTGCATGTAAGGAGGGACTCTGCTGGGGGGCACCTGATGTATGGACTGACTCCGCTGGGGACACCTGATGGCATCTGGTGGCAGGCGACGTGGCTAGTGACACGCTCAGGGATCCCACTGATTCTGCATTATGGTGAGTTGAATGATTTCATTTTATATTACAATGTAATAATAGAAATAATGCGCTTCAATCATCCTGACACCACAACCACCATGGTGCCGGGATGATTGAAGTGCTAACACCAGGTGTTTGGAGTATCTTTATCTGCTGATTGTTAAACTTTCTAGAATACACATATTTCTATTGTTGTGTAGGATCTGGGCCTGCTGTCCCTCCCTCTCCCTCCATCCCTCATTCATCTCAGACGCTAACTACATCACCTTAGAGCCACGTCCACTATTTCGCTGAAACCACGTCCATTTTCACCAAGTGGGAGGGGTCAAAAAGGAAGGGCGGGGTCTGGCGCCCCCCATCCTAAAACTTTACCAGCTGCCACTGGTATACACCGTTCAGCAACATTTTTCCAGCATGTCCCTTTGACAGAAGTTAATCAACGTAAGGCTTGGTTCACACCCCTGTATTATTTTATTTTTTTGCGTTTTCAGTTTTTTGCAGCAACACACTACATTCAATTTAACATAATTTCCTATGGATGTAGTTCACATTTGTGCATTTTATGGAAAGGGCCAGGGACTTTTTTCAGTTTTTTGGTTCCATAGACTTCAATGGATGAAAAGCATGTATTGAAAAATGCAAAATGCACCTGCAATATGCAAACTGCAACCTGCATAGGTGTGAATCAGGCCTAATAATTTGACTTCGACTTCCGTTGGAACATCAAAACACCATTTTAAATTTGGCTGGTTCATCAGGTTTGATTTTAAATGGGCAGCTTGGGGTTTGCTCCCAGACAGTGTTGGTATTTGCCATCACAAAAAGTTTACAGCTTTCAGTTTTCCTATCTCCATTTGTTATTTTTAAAAAAAAATTGTGGTTTTTTTTGTGCTTTTTTTGTTTTAAGACTGCCATGTTCTGTTAGACACTTAAAATAAGATTCTATATAGTTTAAAAATCCACAAATAAAACAAGCTTAATAAAAAATGTTTTATTAATAGTAGGGAACATGCAGAAGGTTTCATGTTTTTAATAGTCCTACTGCACCAGGCAGGGCCGTCTTTAACGCGGGGCAAAAGGGGCAGCTGTTCAGGGCCTAGTCATTGTTGTGGGGCCCAAAGCAGCTAAGCTGCCCCTGGAGCCTGCGCTGCCTGCAAATAGTTGAGAAGTGGATTTGGCTATTACTCAGGAGATGAGGGCAGAATTGAATGCTGGGGATGCTGGTGATTGGTTGGGTGTCATGTCTGCAGCCTGTGCAGTGATTGGCCAGCTCGGTAAGGTAAACCTTGTCCATGAAGAGTGCTTGTCCAGGGCACAGTCACACCGACCCTTCTGCCTCACCATGTCTGACAAGCCGCAGACCATCGGCTAGCTGAAAATAGTCTTCGCCGGAGGATTCGGCGGTGTGTACTGGTGTTCGCCTGACATCCTCTGGACACTATCAAGGTGAGACTGCTGTGGGGGGGGGGGGAAGCAATGCAGAGGCCTGTGGAGGGAAGGCAGGGGGGTCTTGTGTAATGATGGGGGTAGTATGGGGGAAGGGGATCCTGTGTAACGATGGGGGTAGTATGGCACATTAAAGTTTTTTTTTTTTTTTTTTAATCTTTTATCTAAAAAAAAAAAAAAGTCTATGTGTGTTTGTTTTTTGGGATGTTGGGGTGGAGTGTGAAGTTGCATGGGGGGGTGACCAATCAATAAGACAGGCCGGGCACCAGATGACTTAACCTGTGCAAGAGAGATACATGTCCTGTTCTGCTGTATAAGAGGTAAAATGGTATGAGGAGTGCTACAAGAACATAGCTTATCCCCCATAGGTATAAATACAACCCTTTTCTATTTTACACTGAGAGAATTATAAAACCTAGTATGTTAGGAATTTGGCACCAGTTCACGTTTCCAAAAATGCTATGGTTAGAGCTTTAAGTTAGGTTTTAGGATAAAAAAAAAAAAAACGAAAAGAATGTTTGTTTGCTGATCCACTTGACAGTTCCTGAGATCCGTTGTCCTTCTTTTCTCTATAAATTGAGAAACACCATCTGGTCCACGAACAGGGCAATGCACAGCATAATGCCGCATCCAAACAGGAAGCCAGTACTGTGGAGGACGCAGTCCATTCCTTGGCAAAGGTCGGAACTCTCGCGGTGTAGCATTTGGGGCAGCTGAATACAAGATGACACAATGTAGTTACTGCACGATTTGCTTTGCTGGCTACTTAAAATTCATAAAATAGCATTACACATTTTACGATAAGGGTCATTAAAGTGATAGACTAACATTGCTTATTACCTTTTTTTTTGCCAAAAACATACAGGTGGGTTAATCAGATTTCACTCAAAAAGTAGTCCTAGCTTGTGCAGGTTTGCTTAGGCTGGGTTCACACCTATGTGAATTGGATGCGTCTTACACCGCATCCAATTCGCATGGCATTTTAAAATACATTCATTTGAATGAGGCTGGTTTACATATGTGATTGGACATGACCGTCATGTGATGAGGAGGGCCAATCACAGAGCCCTCCTGCCAATCTAGGATGCGCCGTGTCCGGATGACACGAGCGCATCGGGATCGCGTGGGGACGCGCGCGCAATCCCGCTCCTTCTGAGGGACGTTCCTGAAGGAGAGAGCGCCCACCCGGCTGTACATGGAACAGGTTACATTTTCCACCCTACAAAATGGAAAGCGTGTATACCTAGCATTACCGGTGAGTGGGTACTCACAAAACACAACTCTCAATTGAGCCATAAAAAATCACACAATGTATGGACATGTGCAGGACCATAAAAGGGTAAAGCTGAAGAAGTTCAGAGGTGCACCCCCCTTGCTCAGAGCTAGGCTAATGGATTTCATTATTCATTAAATTGTCATTGGTAATGCACTAGGTGTGCGTGCCTTCCATTTTGTCTTTTTTTTGTAGTTTCGATCAGATTGCCCCATCTGAGGAAGGCAGAATCCACCCAGTCTTGGAATACCAATGTCCTTGTTGCCCTTCACTTTAGAAGACCCCTTAGCGCTGGAAGTGGTTGTGAGTCTTTTCAAATTTTCCACCTGTTTTTAGAGCAGAACATGTAACATGTTCCAGCATCTGCAGACTCCTCCCTGTGACAGCAGGTGGGGGATCCTCATCCCACACCTGCTGTTATAATTTCAAAACCGCGCAGTTGTGCCGGGCTCCACCCACACGGCCTTATCATTCATTCACCGTTTTCTGTAAATTATTGCCTACAAGTACTCATTTCAGACGATGGCTTATAAGTCTCAATGAGCTGGTGAGTGCTTTTAGTCCATAAATTTTCCTGCTCTTCGGTTGCTGCCTGCTTGTACAAGGTACGAGCAGACAGCTATGCTGAGAGTCTGCAGAAGCCTAAGGTTGCAGATTGCGGGTGTAATGTTCTGCACGGTCCATAGAAAAAAATCAAATGAATGCAAATTTTTTGCCTGGAAAGAAAATGTGCATTTATTATTTATTCTACAAATGGAGAACTTATCCTTTAAGGTCAGACATATATAAGCGTAATAAAATTTCCACACGTATGGACATAAAATTAGTAAATAGCATACCATATCTACAAGTGCCACATATAGAAATATCCCAGCAGTGGCAGCAAATATCCAAGGAGTTATATGAGCAGAGCTCCTACTGGCTACAACTCCAACCACCATTCCCAGATATGAGAGAAATGATGAAATCAGACTGAAGCAAAGGACCCTCTTTACTGGAACACCAGTCTGCAGCAAGACAGCAAAATCACCTAAAAAAGAGAAAACAATCAACTTTCTCTGTAGCGAGTAAATGTTTTACACAGTTGTCTTAAATACATATATCATTAAAGTACCTAATTTGTCATTCAAAATCTTTCTGATATCTGGTTAAACATCATAGCAGTTTGGGTGGGATAGCAAAAGGTTCCAATGAACAACATAACGCTATATAAATATGCAAATAAGTGAGATGTGATACATATGATCCTCCCGATCTTCCTGTGCTGTATGGTATAAGAAGCTTTTGGCCATACTTCTCTTGTGGGTAACAGGAATGCACTTCAGCACTCCAGTGAGTGTCGAAAGACAGTCCTTGCTCCCCACTCCCAACAAAGAACTGAGTGATCAGTGGTCATGTGATCACTCTGTTCTTCGAACCAACGGAGGAGAGCTGCAGCATCAGTGTAAGTATATATATATATATATATATATATATATATATATATATATATATGTAGAGGTTAGTAAATACCGTATGTTTTTTTTTTTTTTTTTTTTAAAGCTTAACTCCAGGAAAATAAAAATAAACACCCTTGCAGTGGTACTGGACCCCCCCAAAAAAATGCAAAGGTTGACAGCATGTTTAGTCTAGGGATAGAGAAATAAGAAGTAAAGACTTAGTCCTCACTCCAGCAGGCCTGCCTGTAAAGACACAGATAAAAGATTTTCAACACTAGATTAAAAACAAAAAAAGCTCTCACTGCAATACTCACCTTTTGCCCGATGCTATCCAAATTGACTGCTTTGTGGTCCAGCACCTCCTCTACATTAAATGATGTTTAGAATCCTTCAAGTCACTTCCTGTGAGTGCAGAGTGTCATCACAGAGCCCTACACAGGGCGATCGGTTCCAGTAATTGTGCCCCAACTATACTGATCACCCTTCCTGTCTTTGATCCTTTCCCGCTGCTGCCCAGGCCCCCCTGTGTGCCCCTTTCCCCTGCATCACTGCTGGCTACACCTCCTTTCCTTCCCACTGGCTGTTGGCTGCTTGGGGCACACATGGGGATCATTTCAGGATAGAGAGGGGGGCTGGTAAATATATAATATATAACTGTGTTTACTTTGTTTCAGTTTGTGAATGGACAGGATGCCTCTGTACAGAAAGCTCCCTGTTCATTCATCTGGAGTGCAGTAAATGCTGCTGAGAGAAAAAAAATTGGGGAACTATATCCTCCGTTCCTTTTTCTGTCTCAAAAGTGGGACATCAGGGGTCTGTTTCACCCCTTGCTGCCAAGCCATTAATGGGTGTAATTTTTAACCACTTCCCACCTGGCCTATAGCAGATTGATAACTGGGAAGTGGTTCTATTATCCTGACTGGGCGTCATATGACATACAGGAGGATAGCATGCCAGCACGCAGCGCGGCAATCTTGACTGCGGCGTGCCAGTCTGACACGGCTCTGACACGGCTCTCTGATCGTGGTAAGAAGCCTTTGACAGAGGCTTCTTACCACGTGATCAGCTGGTTATCGCGTGAACCAGGAAGTGTCGGTAGACTGCATTTCTCGGTTCACGCAGACGGGGAGAGCTGATCGGCGGCTCTCCCTGTCAGAGGGGGAGGGGGGTCTGTGCTGATAATCAGCACATTGATTATCAGCACAGCCCCAACAGATGTGCCACCACAGGTGGCAAAAAGGTGCCCATTAGCTGCCAGTTAGTGCCCCATCAGAAACAGCTGTAGGTGCCCATCATAGTGCCCTAAAGTAACACCTATCAGAACCTCATCAGTACCTCATCGTCAGTGTTCATCACAGCTGCTTATCAGTGTCGCCTGTCAGTGCCCATCAGTGCTGCATATCAGTGCCTCCTAATCAGTGCCACCTCACCTGTGCCCGTCAGTGAAGGAGAAAATATTATAACCGAAAAGGAAGAAAACCTTCTTCTTTTTTTTTTTTTTTTAAATGCCAGTCTTTTTTAGTTTAGCAAAAAATAAAAAACCCAGTGGTGATCAAATACCACCAAAAGAAAGCTCTATTTGTGGGAAGAAAATGGTAAAAATTGTGTTTGGGTACAGTGTTGCATGACCGCGCCAATTTTCCTTCAAAGTGCGACAGCACTGAAAGCTGAAAATTTTCCTGGGCAGGAAGGGGCGAAAGTGCCTGGTATTAAGCTGGTTAAAGCATGACATGTTGCATATCTATTTACTCGTAACATCATCTTTTATATTTTACAAAAATAATGGGTTATATATTGTGTTTTTTTAATTCGTTAAAGTGTTTTTTTTTCCCAAAAAACTGCGTTTGAAAAATCGCTGTGCAAATACCGTGTGACATAACAAATTGCAATGATCGCCATTTATTCTCTAGGGACTCCGCTAAAAAAACATATATACAGTTTGGGGGTTCTGAGTAATTTTCTAGCAAAAAAATAGATTTTTGCACATAGCAGAGAAATACAGACAGTAATAGTTTCATTACTTACCAAGCTCATGGGGCAATTCATGACAAAAAACTGCAATGGTTGTGCTGAGGCCTCCAGATATGCCTGCAGAAAAAGCAGCGCCTATAGAGAAAAGCATATATTAGTTCTGTTTTGGCAACTTCATTTCACCACAGCAGACAACAGGAGAAGAAATACCATATTTATGGGCGTATAACACGCGCCAGCATATAACATGCACCCCAAGTTAGGAGGGAATTTTAAGGAAAAAAACCTTTAGGAGGGAAGTTTAACCGCTTCCTGACCGGCCCCTGTAGATAAACATCGGCAGAATGGCACGGCTGGGCAAAGTAACGTACCCATACGTTACTTTGAGTTTCCCACCAGCGGCGCGTGCGCCTGCCGCAAGCTCCATGGCCGTGCCCGTGGACTCGATCGCCGCGGGTATACCCACGATCGGTGCGCGGAGCTGAAGAACGGGGAGATGCCGATGTAAACAGCATCTCCCCGTTCTGCCTCGTGACAGCACACTGATCGTCTGCTCTCTGTCATCGGGAGCAGCGGTCAGTGTGGTGTCACACAGCCACGCCCCCAGACAGTTAGAAACACGCCCCTAAGATACACTTAACCCCTCCCCGCCCCCTAGTGGTTAACCCCTTCACTGCCAGTGACATTTTTACAGTAATCAATGCAATTTTATAGCATCAATTGCTGTAGTAATGTAAAAATTATTAATAAAAATGCCATAAAACTATCCCCTATTTATTTTTATTTTTAATTATGTTTATTGGTTTTCCATTAAACAGAGAAAAAGAAAATTACAGAACATATCAACATACACGCTTACACATTATAGTCTTGTATTCAGTAACAAATTACCAGTATTACACCGTGAAGCGGCAGTATAAACAATATAATACCGAAATAACATTCAAGCCTAATAAGGCTTACAGCTTGTGGCCACATGGCCACATAAAGTGTCCCAGTTCCTCAACGGAGGAAAAAACTAATACAAAAAGTGTATCGAGAGTATTTAACTGTGATTTTCACAGGACTCATTCGGTTATCAATACTCAGTAATACCTAGGTGCTTGCATTCACTCACATAACACTCATACCTATTCACCCGTCACTTCCATCCATTTCCCCAGGCGAAACTACAGCTGGGGGGCTACTCCTCCCACTCCCCCCTACATTTACTTGTGATATATTTCGTGTACCCAGCTTCTTCATTTAGGATAGTAGGTAGCTCTTCCCCCCCGGCAAAACAAGAGGGGATGAATTAGGACCCACTACTGCTGAGACAGAGGGGTATCCTTCCAAAAGGAGCTGTCTATATCCAGCCAAGGCTGCCAGATCTTGTATAATTTCTTTATACAGGCCCTTCCTTTATAATTAGTTTAAAGATTGGTATGACTTTGTTTATCATGCGATACAACAGTTGGATATTGGGAGCAGATACACTCTTCCATTGTAGTAATATCATTTTTCTAGCATAAAAGAGTATCAAGCGGGCTAGGGTCCGTTTGTGGGTTCTGGGTATGTGGTCATTAAGGATGCCCAGGAGCCCCACCTCAACAGTGCGGGGGGTCACTAGGCGTAGCTTGTTTTCAAAAAAAGAAAATAGGTCCACCCAGAACCCTGAGAGGGCCGGGCAGGACCAAAACATGTGTACATAACCAGCATTAGTGCAATTACATCTAGGGCAGGAGGCCCCTGAATCATAACCCATGCGAGCCAGGCGAGCCGGCGTGTAATGGAGTTGATGAATAAATTTGAACTGTACATATTGGTCGTTGGACCCAACAATATCCAAAAAACAGGCCTCAGAGGCCTCTTCCCACCCCTCCTCTGAAAGCCCAGGGATGTCAACCATCCACTTCCGCTGTGCAGCACGGAAGGGAGAACTCCCTCCCGTCTGCAGTCGGGAGTAGATGGTCGTGACTAATTTCGTAATGTCAGAACATGACATCAATGCCTCGAGCGGGGACTCAGCGAGTTCAAGGGTCAGACCATGAAATTGCGCACGGACAGCGTGTCGTATGAGAAGATATTTGAAATAGAATTTATTTGATAATCCACTGTTAGCTTTTAGGACTTCAAAAGAGATAAATTCATTATTGAGAAAAATGTGGGCGGCGTGGGAAATGCCCAGCCGTGTCCACCACAATGCATCGGGTGACCCATGAGCTCCAGAAGATTGGGGTTATGCCATAGGGGGGTTTTCGGTGAGACCCCCCCCATTTCTGAAATTGTCTTGTTCCCTTCATGCCAGGCCAACCAACTTACTTCTATCGGGGAACCGCGGGAGCATCGTTTTGGTAAAGATCTATGCACAATATCTACAAGTGGGGTCCCTAGGCCAGCGAGTGCCTGCAGTAGGTAGGTAGAGCAGGATGTAGAGGCCTCCTGGAACCATTCATAGACATAAGTTAGTTGGGCTGCTATAAAATAGTGTTGCAAGTTCGGGCAGGCCAGTCCCCCATCCCCCTTAGGGGCCTGGAGGGAAGCCTTCGCTATTCTGGGGTTAGTCCCCTGCCAGAGGAAGGAGGATAATAACGAGTCTATTCTTTTGAAGAGTTTTTTGTAGAGAAAAATAGGGGATGCCCTAAAGGCATATAAAAATTTAGGTAGGTATATCATTTTAAATATGTTCACCCGCCCTATCAAATTCAAAGGTAATGAGGCCCAAGTTTGCAACCTGGTCTCCATGTGTGTAACAATTGGGGCAATGTTAAGAGATTCAAAAAGGGACAAGTCAGCATTAATGTAAATGCCCAAATATTTAAATGTGGGTCTGACTGACAGTTTAGAGTGAACCTTTTGCAGTGTGACTGCCAGTACTTTGGCCAATATCTTAACATCGCTATGGAGTAAGGAAATTGGACGGTATGAGCTGCATTGCAATGGATCTTTGTCAGGCTTGGGAATTACCACAATCAGGGCCTCGCACATGGAGGAGGGGAGAGCGCCCTCCTCCATTGCCTGCCTGAACTGAGAGTGTCATTTTTGTGCCAAGTCTTTAGCATAGTGTTTGTACCATTCAGCGGGCAAGCCGTCCAATCCAGGAGTTTTGTTCAGGGGGAGTGAGTATATGGCAGTGGTAATTTCGTCTACTGTCAAAGGTTCATTTAAAATAGATTTATGTGAGTCCTCCAGTACAGGGAGCTGGAGAGATTCAAAGAAACCCAGAGTTTCCCATTCAGGTGGAGAGGGCTGGGATGAATATAGATCCTCATAGAAGGATTTAAAAGTTAGATTAATGGTCATAGGGTCTGAAGCGATGGAGCCGTCCCGCACCTGGATTTGCGGAATAGTCCTATCAACATAGTCCATGCGGGAGAGATATGCTAACATCTTACCATTTTTCCCACTGTGTTCAAGCAGCCTGGCCGTCAGATATCTCTGTTGTTTCTGCGTTACATCCACCCTGTGGAGATCCAGGGCCCTATGCGCCCCCACCAGGACCCCATGGGAGTCCGGGGTGGGGGACGCAGAGTACTGGGCCCTAGCAGTCTCCAAGGAGGACTCTAGGGCTGAAAGAGTGGCCTGGAGATTTTTTTTATGTCTGGTAGTGTTAGAGATGTATGACCCCCTCACAGTCGCCTTAAAAGGCGTCCCATGTGGGGCCTGGGGAGGCAGATCCTTCATTATCCGCCCAAAAGTGGGACATGTCCTGTCCAACCGGGTCCTGTACTTCGGGGGTGGAGATCCAGCAGGGGCTGAGTCTCCACTGCCGAAATGAGGGTCGATGGCCCACCACTAAATCTATCCTAAGGGCTGAATGGTCTGAGATTGTCTGTGAAAGGTATGCGACCAACTTAACATAGGGGACCATATCAGAGGTTCCCAGGGCATAATCCAGCCTAGAAAGAGTACCATACGTTCTGGATTGACAGGAGTATTCTTTTGTCAGTGGATGGCCATGCCGCCAAAGGTCAACGTAACCAAAGGAGGCACACCATTGGCTAAATAGCTTGGATTCATATTGGAGGGGCCTCAATCTGTCCAGACCAGGGTCCAGTACAGAGTTGAAATCCCCCAACACAAGGGTAGGTAGACCCGGCAACTTAGAAAACTGTAAACTTAAATCAGTGAAGACTGCAGCCGTGACCGGGGGGGGGGCGTATACTTCCACTAAAAGCAATGGGGTGGCGTGGATTTTACACAGTAAAAAAACATACCGACCCTTTGGGTCAATAACTACCTGGTCACAGGAGAAAGGGAGTCCTTTCCTTATGAGGACAGAGACTCCCCTAGCATAATTAGAGTACATGGAATGATACCCATGTGACACCCAGTGTTTTTTCAAAGCAAGTATTTTGGAGCCTAGGAGATGTGTCTCCTGCAGGCATAGTATCTGTGGCTTATGCGGTTTGAGAAATTCAAATAAGGATGCTCTTTTAAATTTAGAATTTAACCCCCGGACATTCCAGGAGATGCATGTGATCATAGACATGGCGGGGGGTTAAAAAGGGGCCCATATATGATGGCACAAATCAGACCTTTGTCACCGGCACGGCTGCAATTCATCACTGGGGGGGAGCAGGAGAAAAAGAGTACCCATGCACACAAACACACGACCACCATCCATGCAAACACACATACCAATACACATACATTACCAGTTGAAATCCACAATGATTTCGTTACTACCCCTGCCGTGCCCCAAGAACAAGGGGCCGGATTTGTCCCGAAACTTCTAGTAGACACTAGGAACATGGCCAATACAGGCAAGTCAGCAAACAACTTTGATCAGTCAACGATCAGGGAACAAAAAACTGCAGCAACTCAATCTTCCACATGAAGATCCGTAGCCTCTTGTCGAGCTGTAGAATAAGGTACCTGCCATAGGCACAAAGAACCCCCGATTGGGGCGAGGAAAAGAGAATGAAGTGGCATTGTAGCCAGTGCGGGGGGATACCCCGATCAGGTTGCAGGTGGTCGGTCAGATGCGCGGCCTGGTTGGTACAGGGATTCATACCAGGAAAGTATGAAGGGGGTAACTTTTTTCCAGAACACTTTTTCCAGCAGGGTTCTGGAAAAAGTGCACTTGGCCCTGGTGGACGACTCTTGGCGTCGCAGGAATTTGCATGGAGTATTGTATGGTCTGTTCTCTCAACTTCTGTTTAACATGCTGATACTTGGCTCTCGCAGCACGGAAAGCTGGGGAGTAATCTGGGAAGAGGGAGACCGATGTGTTGTTGATTTTCAGGCTTCCCTTTAGGCGGGCAGCCCTCAGGATAGCGCCCCTGTCCCTATAATTTAAGAGACGGATAACCATGGTGCGAGGGGGGTTGCCAGCAGGGAGCGGTCTTCCAGGGACCCTGTGGGCCCGTTCAATCACAAAGCATGGGGACAGGCAGTCTTTGCCAAATTCCTGGGTAAACCAGCATTCTAAGAAGGATACCGGGTCGGCACCCTCGACCCGTTCTGGGAGGCCCACCAGGCGCAGGTTGTTCCTGCGTAGACGATTTTCCAAATCGTCGATCTTATCCGCCAACGATTGAATTCTGGTGCCATGGGTTTTCAGTACAGGCAGGGCCGGGCCTACAGTGTCTTCCAGGTCACTAATGCGGCGTTCCGTCTCAGCGAACCGGTCCCTGACCTTATGCATGTCCTGGCGCATTATGGTAATGTCCAGCTTTAGTTCCTCCACCTTCCCCATAATATCAGAATGGTTTACCTTCAGGATTTTGAGAACATCAAGCAGGGTAGGCTCCGGTTCTGGCCCTTCCTCGAGACCGTCATCGCTAGGAGCGGGGTGGGCCGGGGGTGCTGAAGGGGCTGAAGTCCCAGGGGATGGTGGTAGTGAGGTGTCCAGATCGTCACAGAAGAGCTCCGGTGTAGAGGAGAGAGGTGTTTGTAGCATGGTGAAGCGGTGGCCATCTTGGGAGGAACGTGTGTTAATGTTCATCCTGACCGGGGGCTGTTTTCTCCCTTTTCTTCCTCCCATCCACCAAAATTCTTCCGTGGATGGGTAGCAGGGTCTCTCTTGGGTGTCTGAAGAAAGTTTTGGGCTGATTGGCTTGGCAGGTTAGCAGGATTGCAAAGGATTGTGCAGAGGGATCCAGGAGCTGCAGAGAGAAACGTCTGCTCAAATGCTGCGTCAGGCCACGCCCCCTCCCCTATTTTGTAGACGCTATAACTTTTGCGCAAACCAATCAATAAACGCTTATTGCTAATTTTTTTTTTACCAAAAATATGTAGAAGAATACGTATCGGCCTAAACTGAGGAAAAAAATATTTTTTTATATATTTTTGGGGGATATTTATTATAGCAAAAAGTAAAAAATAATTGTTGCTCTTTTTTTGTTTATAGCGCAAAAAATTAAAACCGCAGAGGTGATCAAATACCACCAAAAGAAAGCTCTATTTGTGAGAAAAAAAGGATGGCAATTTAGTTAAAGCGACGCAGTGCCGAATCGCAAAAAACGCTCTGGTTTGGAAGGGGGTAAATCCTTCCGGGGCTGAAGTTGTTAAGGAATTAAACGTACATTTAAATGCCCATGAATGGAGCCTTATCAGTGTCCATCTGCAGCCTTGTCCACCATTGCAGAATGATTAGTGTCTGATTGTAGCCTTGCCTTATGTCATTGCAGCCTTGCCCTATGTCATTGCAGCCTTGCCCTATGTCATTGCAGCCTTGTCCTATGTCATTGCAGCCTTGTCCTATGTCATTGCAGCCTTGCCCTATGTCATTGCAGCCTTGCCCAGTCTCATTGCAGCCTTGCGTGTTTAAAATTAGCGCAGCTGAGATACACAGAGCCGGATGTCCTGTGTACTCGGCTAGGCTTGGCTCCTCTCAGCTCCTCTCACAGTCCCACCCAGTCCCGCCCCTTGGCCTGGCTCCTATGATGGACATAACACAGGTCCAATAGCAGGACTGGGCGTGACTGCTAGCGGATCTGAGCCTAGCCGAGTACACTCGGCTATGTGTATATCGGTGGCGCTCGCTCCTCTCCCCTCACAATCAGCGGGAATCGGCGTATAACACGCACCCACGATTTTCCCCTGATTTTAAGTAAATACGGTAATTAACTTTAGAAGACTATATTGTGAATTAACTCGCAGGTATAGAGATTCTGTATGACATTGCCCTAACCCAGGAGCAGAACAACAAATTATGGGGTCCCATATCCAAACTTGGATGAAGTCCCTTGGCTAATTCTTGCTCTAATACTTACAACAATGTGGGGGGAATTTACAAAACTGGAGAGTGCAAAATCTGGTGCAGCTGTGCATGGTACCCAAACAAACTTAAAGCAGAGTTCCACCTAAAAATGGAAGTTCCACTTTAAGGACTCCTCACCCCCTTACAAGCCACATTTGGCATGTCACTTTTTTTGGGGGGAGTGGGTACCTAGTCTTGACAGGTACCCAGCTCCCACCTCCGCTCGGGCCGCCTAGGCGACTCAAGCAGAAGTTCTCCTCCCCCCACCTGTCACAGCTGGGTGTCCACACTTGTGATGCTGGCGAGAGGCAAGGGAGAGAACCGAGGGTTCGGGCGGCTGCATCGCTGGATCATGGGACAGCTGAGTGTGTGTTTTATTAAAAGTCAGCAGCTACACTCTTTGTAGCTGCTGACTTTTAACCACTTCAATACAGGGCATTTATACACCCTTCCTTCCCAGACCAATTTTTAGCTTTCAGCGCTCTCACACTTTGAATGCCAGGGACACATGTCATCCACGATCACCACGCTGCGGGCCGCCGGGGGCCCGTAGGAGCGCCGAGATACCGAGGACGTCATGACGCCCATCCAGGATGGGAGATGCCATCTGTGGACATCATAGGACTATGGCCCGGTATTGAAGTGGTTAATAAACACAAAAATGTCTGGAACTCTACTTTAAGCTTGTTCAATTAAAGCGGAGTTCCACCCAAAAATGGAACTTCCACTTTAAGTGATGGTGACCCCCTGACATGCCACATTTTGCATGTCATTTTTTGGGGGGGGGAGCGGATACCCTCTTTTTAGAAGAATCCCACTCCCACTTCCTTCCGGGGCTCCGCGGCACAGGAAGGAAGTTCACCTCTCCCCCCTCCCTGCAATCTTTTAGGACACATCACAGGTCCCAGAAGATTGCCTGTCAATTCACAGCTTGCAGCGCAGCTTGTGCATGCGCAGTGCGTGCCTGGCTGTGAAGCCACAGCCAGGCGCCCACAGTAAGAATGCTGGCAACGTGGAGAGGAGCGGGGCTTTGTACGCCCGCATCGCTGGACCATGGGACAGGTGAGTGTCCGATTATTAAAAGTCAGTAGTTACACTTTTTGTAGCTGCTGACTTTTATTTTATTTTTTTTCGCCAGAACTCCGCATTAAGCTTTGACAATAAAACCTGGAAGCTGATTGGTTACTATTCAGAGCTGTGCTGTGGGCTCAAAATTGTATTAGCAGTAATAATAACTATAATGATTTTAGCAGTCCTGTAAGGTTTTAGCTGATGGAAAAAAACTGTGGGATGTGTGACTGAATTAGAAACACAGGGATCATATCAGTCTGCACCGTGTATCACTATATTGCAATAAACAGTGCAATGTGCTGAAACATGCATGCATCACCATACTCCTTCCTCGCTGCAGTGCGCTGATCTGACAGCAGTGTGAACGAACAATTAAGCCTAAATGCTAGGGACATGCAGTCAGGGGAGGCCGGTAAGGCAGAGCCTCACCTGCCATGAACATAAAAAAAAAAACTATTGAGGGTGGTAGCTTGGCGAGCTGGGGTCACAGAGACCCCAAAATAGCTACCTACCACATTTGTCTCTGCCACCTATATTGCACTGTTTATTGCAATATAGTGATACGCGATGCAGACTGGGGCTCCTGCCACCTATAGTTCCGGAGATACAGGCCTTCTTGTGGAGTCTGTCAGAAGCTACATATAGAGCAGCCAGTTTAAATGTTTGCGGCGCATGTAACCTGTGTTTATCTGGCTCTGATTCTAGCCAGTGCCTCACCAGCCACTGACCTCTCCGCACGTCCCTGATAAACGCCTAGCAAAGGCTGAGCCCTGGTTCACACCAGTGTGGCTTTGAAATTGTGCTACTTCAGTGCGATTTCAAAGCTGCAGGTCAGTACGGTTTGGATCTCCAATTTAATTGAGGCTTGCAACTTCATTTAACAGAAGTCAATGCAAGTCGCAATGAAATCCCAGAAATGTAGTGCATGAATCTTTTGCAAAGTCACTGCGACTTGAGTCACAATGCTTTGAATGGTTCCATTGCTGAAAATAGGGTGAGACTTGCCATGTGATTTTGAACTGTCAAATCGCATGACAAATTGCATTGTGAATGAGGGCTTAGGCGGTTGCGGAGTTCGTATCAGCTCACCTATTGCCAAGCCATCTGTGAAGTTGTGTATTCCATCTCCGAGAAGAACCATCCATACAAACTCTGCAATGCCTCCACCGGATGCACTGTGTGAGTGACCGTGATGACTGCTTCCTATTTCTTCCATCTGAATGTCGTGTCTTTGCTGACAAATAGTCTGCACTCCAGAAGACTCACAAAACTCAGAGTCTTGAGAGAAAAAAAAAAAAAAAAACATACGTAAGCCATTAATTCTAAAAATGACCTTAAAGAACTCTGGAATATGTTTAAATGATGAATGCATATTTTAAATTGATCCCATACACCAGCTATCAACCAAAGTGGCACATAATTGTGAAGTGGAGGGAAAATGATAAATAGTTTTCAATTTTTTTTACAAATAAATATCTGAAAAGTGTGGCGTGCATTTGTATTCAGCCCCCTTTACTCTGATACCCCTAACTAAAATCTAGTGGAACCAATTGCCTTCAGAAGTCACCTAATTAGTAAATGGAGTCCACCTGTGTGTAATTTAATCTCACTATAAATACAGCTGTTCTGTGAAGCCCTCAGAGGTTTTCTAGATAGCCTTAGTGACCAAACAGCATCATGAAGGCCATGGAACACACCGGACAGGTCAGGGATAAAGTTGTGGAGAAGTTTATAGCGGGTTAGGTTATAAAAAAAACAAACCCAAGCTTTGAACATCTCATGGAGCACTCTTCAATCATCACTACAAAGTGAAGGAAATCCCTCGTTTTCAACAGGGTTACTAGATCTATTGTCCCATTGGAAGATTTTCCCTATATTCCTGTTCAGGTGACAACCGATAATTTGGAATTTTCTTTTACATTCACTTTTAGTGAATAATGGCAGCTGGAGAAATCTTCCTGGCTCCGAACTTTTGGCGCTACAGTGGTTAACAGCTTCAGACAGAACAGCGGTACAGATCACCTGATGGAAACATGCCTTCTTCTCCCTCTATTGAGAAATGTTCTTTCATTGACTACTGCTGTTCTGTCTGAAGACCTAAAGCCCTTAATCATTACAGCACCAGAAGTTCAAAAACATGAAGAGGACCAGCATCCCTGCAGTGAAGTTTTCTCCAGGATCCAGATACTTTTTTTTTTTTTTTTATGTAAACTTCAGCTTTACTATTAACAGGCTTGTTTAATAATTACAAGATGCAACAACTATGTGCAAAGACCCACAACAATCAGAAGTGATCTTTTTTTATAATCTGATATCTGACTGTGATGAATTAATATGCACTTTGCAGTCAAGATAATAAGATTAGTAGGCAGAGCTTAATGTAATTTTGGTATTCTGTTTTTATAGATTGAGTGTTATGCAGAATAGCTACATTACTGCAATGTGTGCAATCAATATTTTTTTTATAATATAAATTCAATCACGTCTATTTAACTGCCCATAGAAGCTACATCCACCACAATATTCAAAATAAACCAAGTTTCTAAAATATTGTAATTTTATATTCTCACCAAACTTTAAACTTATAACACCTACCACAACCGCAATTCCAAAAAAGTTGGAACGCTGTGTAAAATCTACATGACAACAGAATGCAATGATTTGTAATTAGATGGCTGATGGATAGTGTACTCTTCTCTTTATTCTTCTAAGTTGCTGTGTTAATTACAGTATCTGAAGATTATACAATATTCTAATTAACTTGTTGCCGCCCGCCCACTGTCAAATGATGGCGGGGCAGTGCAGCTTTTGTTCTGGGATGCCGTCATATGACGGCATCCCAGAACGGACGCTCTCGTGCGCCCGTGGGGGCACGCATCTCGGCGATCGCGGCTGTGTTGCTAGGACATGGTGCGACCCCGATCTGTGTAAAGAGCCACGTCCGTGGCCCTTTAACCATGTGATCGGCTGTGTCCAATCACAGCCGGTCACGTGTAAACACGGAGATGCCGGTAATCGTCTCTCCTCGTCTCACACTGACAGAGTGCGAGGCGAGGAGAGCCGATCAGCGACATCTCCTCACGGGGACATCTAGGAATGTAAACAGGGCACTGATGATTAGTACCCTGATTACAATAAAGAAATATAGTGTAAAAATACAGTGCCACCAATGCCAGCATACAGTACCCACCAGTGGCAGCAATCAGTGCCCACCACTGCCCGCAAGTGCCACAAATCAGTGCCAATTAGCCATCCCAGTCAGTGCTGCCAATCAGTGCTGCCCATCACTGCTGTCCATCAATCCCCATCAATGCCCATCAGTGCCATCTGTACCGCCTATCCGTGTCCACCAGTGCCGCCTATCCATGCCCACCAGTGCTGCCTATTAGTGCCAGCCACTGCCGCCTATTAGTGCCCACCAGTGCCGCCTAACAGTGCCCATCAGTGACGCCTATCAGTACTCATCAGTGACACCTATCAGTGCCCATAAGTGTGGCATACTAGTGCCATCCTTCAGTGCCACCTCATCAATGCCCACCAGTTCAGCCTATCGGTGCCGCCTCATCAGTGCACATCAGTGAAGGCTAAAGATGACTTAGTTACAACATTTACTGACAGAAAAAAAAGTAAAAAAAAATTTTTGGAAAAAATTTGGTCTTTTTTTTTTTGGGGTAAAAAATCCAGCAGTGATTAAATACCACCAAAAGAAAGCTCCTATTTGTGTGAAAAAAATAATAAAAATTTTGTTTGGGTACAGTGTAGCATGACCGTGCAATTGTCATTCAAAGTGCAACAGCGCTGAAAGCTGTAAAATGGCTTGGGATGGAAGGGGGTGTTAGTGGACAGTAGGCAAGTGGTTAATATGCACTGTGCTGAGCTAATTTGCAAAGAAGAATGGGCAAAAATGTTACTCTCTAGATGTGCAGTAGAGACATCCCCAAAAAGACTTCCAGTTGTAATTGCAGTGAAAGATGGTTCTACAAAGTATTGACTCAGGGGGGGCTGAATACAAATGCACCCCACACTTTTCACATATTTATTTGTAAAAGAAAATGAAAACCATTTATAATTTTCCTCCCATTTCACAATTATGTGCCACTTTGTGTTGGTCTATCACATAAAATCCCAATAAAATAAATTTCTGTTTTTGGTTGTAACATGACAAAATTTCAAGGGGTATGAATACTTTTTTAAGGCACTGTAAAATACAATCTACTAAAATGTGTACTTTTCCTGGGTTTAAACAAAGCTTGCGTGTGTTTCCTTCGGGTACTCTTGTTTCCTCCCACATGCCAAAAACATGCTGTGAGGAAAATTGGCCCTAGTGTGTGCATATATGGATGTGAGATAGGGACCTTAGATTGTAAGCTCCTTGAGGGCAGGGAATGATGTGAATGTACATCATATGTAAAATGTAGGTTGTCAGTACTTTATAAATACCTGTAGCAAATAAATAAACAGGCCCTTCGTGTCTGGTATGGATTTTAAGGGAAACCCCATGCCAATTTTTTTTTTTTTTTAAATATGGCGTGGGGCCCCCCCCCCCCCGAAATCCATACCAAAGCTTTATACAAGCATGCAGCCTGGCAGGTCAGCAAGGGGAGGGGACAAGCAAGCACCCCCCCCTCCTCCTCCTTAACCATGCCAGGCCACACGCCCTCATCAGGGCCTGGTATGGATGGGGGGGGGGGGGGACCCCACACCATATTTGCAGATTTTTTTTTTTCTGCTGGCAATTCTTGTTTTTACATTCAGCTGTCAGTGGGGAAGCCCGCTGACAGCTGATGACTCATCGGTTGGTAAGGATGCAGCAGCCGGCTTCCCAGACCCACTTCTTAACAGCTAGCCATACACAGTTTGCTAAAGTGGAAACAAATGCAAAAACATCAAAAATGCATGTTTCAAAACGCACTGCGAAACATGCCTGAAAACCGCATCAACCACATAGATGTGAACCTAGGGTTAGTCATAAACTATGACCACAAAAAAAATCACTGTACATTTCCTTTAGTTCACATAAGTCAAAGCAAGTCTCCTGTTACATGATGTGTTTGGAAGTGTGTTACTTACCAACAGGTTTTTCAAGTTCCCATAACATGGTGGTGCATCCTTCATCCTGAGCAGGCTTTTTCACACGGGGAGGTTTCTAGTGATGGAAAGGCACTTAAATGTAAATAAATGAATAACTTGCTTACTTAAAGGGAATTACCAGCTTATACCATGTTGTCTGCAAACAACACAAAAAGGCAAATTTGTCCCTTTGTGGTATACACTTACAGTAACTCAAGCATGAAGTGAACCGGTTGGAAATATATAAGAAAAGACAGAGGCAGCTAAAATTGAAGTATTGGCGTATAACACGCAGACGCGATTTGCACCCGATTTTCAGGGTGAAAAAGTGCGTGTTATACGCCAATAAATACAGTAATAACCTGTCCAAACAGAGGCAATGTTTCTTTAACAAAAATCTTTCATTGAGAAATCCAATTGCCACTGTGTTGCTGCTAGTAAGGGTTCACACGTATGGCAACTGTGCTCATACAGAAAAGAAACACTAGGTTTTTAAAAGATATACAGTGCTTTCACAGGAAGATGAATAGCGTAAATAATGTAGTTACCTGTCAAAGAAGGAGCGCTTGTTACTACAGTCTCAATGTTGCTTTAATATAAGTTCTCTGTTGAGAAGTCTTATTGTCACTATATTGTTAGTAGGGGTTCACACTAGTTTATCCACTAGGTAGATGCTGCATGCTAGTTTGCCAGTGAATTTGCTGGTCAGAAAAAGTCTTGTGCATGGTTGCGTCACGTCAGTACCTGCAGCTGTCAATCAGTGACTACAGAAATAAAAAAGCCAATTTAACAGAACAATTCAGAGAAAAGGGATATAATTAAAACTGTCACTATTGAATGCAGAACAACTTGTGAATCTATTTAAGACAACATTACTTCTCCGAAACCTGTTGATTTATAGCTGCAGGCCTTCTTGTAGCAACGCATGTATTACTAGCGAAAAGTCTTGTGTGAACCCTTAATAGCAGTACAGCTGCAATCTGACTTCTCAGCAGAGGATTTTCATTAAGGGCTAAGTCCACCTTTTTAGAACAAAAAAACAATAAATGCACATATATTTGCAGGATTGCACCTGCAATCAGTAGGCGCTCTTGCACACTCTTCCTCCCGCTCCCTGTCTGTACCCAGGTACAAGCTTCCAGTTAAGAGAGCTGGAGGAAATGTCAATGGACTACAAGTGAGGCGATTACTGCACTTGTGTTCCACTGAGATTTACAAGTCTGTCTTCTGCGGTGGTAGACAGAACTTGTAGTTCATTCATTCACAGAGATCTGTAAATAAAGGACACAGCTGTGTGGATGGAGCCCCGCACAACCGTGACAATTTCAAAAGTGACATCTGCAGGGGAGAAGAACCCCTACATGCTGTCGAGAGGCGGGGGGATTTGCACCATGTTACACCCTGAATACAGGTGCAAAAGGTGGAGTTAGCCTTTAAAGCTGAACTCCAGGCACAAGCTTTCAAATATATTCCTCAGTAGTTGCAAAGGATAGGAGTCCACATGTGTGCACCAAATGCCTTTACAAACCCAGTTATTACGTGGTAAGCATAGTGGTGACTATGCTATACATAGCCTGTACAAAGGGCCCAGCAAGCCTTCCTACTACCAGCTGCCTGCAGAAAACTACAAGAGGGGGCAAGGTACAAGACCAGTCATCCTGCACAGGGAAGGGAGAGCAGCAGCGACTAGTCTTACAGGTGATACATTTTTGGATACATTAAATAGGCTATTCATCTTCATGTGAGCACATTGTATATCTTTTGAAAACATACTTTCTGGGAGAGGGCAGTTGTCTCTAATTTGTTTGTGGATTGTAAATTACTTTATGATATATATATAAAGGTATCATCTTTTGAGACTACAGCAGCTACCATTCTGTATAATACAATGATTTTGTTTACTTTGAGTTTCTTTATATATGGTAATTTAAAAGATGCCATTGAAAAAAAAATTTGTTAAGGTTCATGAGCTGTCACCCGGATCACTCCTTTTCTAACTGCTGTGTCACTGACCTGGAACAAGCATGCAGCCAGTTAAGTGGTAGACATCTGATACACATATTCTTGTTCTAGGTGTAGCACCCTGGAGTTTAGTCAGGGTTGCTCCTCACAAATTTACTTGCCAGGAGTAGTTATCCTGGTTGATTGCTAGAGATCTATTGATTTCTCCCTAAGTTTGGCCTTGTTGCACTTTTTTCTTCTACCACTAGGTGGCCAGGTACTTGGTGGTACTAGATACGAAAAGGGCAACGCAAGGTCAGGTTATGGATATATGGGCAGGGGGGATATAGCTAATGGGCAGGGGGTTTTCTTGAATCCCTTGGCCTGCTGGGAGAGCCTATATATTCAGGTGAGGTCAGGTGAGCTGTGTTCTGTGCCACCTGGACAGCTGTCTGGGTGGACATGTGTTGTATTGCACGGGTTACTAGGCCGGAGATTGAGACGCGAGGGTGACGCTTGAGGAAAATACCACGTGAAGATTGGAGGAGCTCAAGGAATTCAGTGGCAGTTAAACAGTGGGTCTAGTGAGAGACCGGGAGCTCAGTGTATTGAGGAACTACAAGGAGCGATTGTAGTGAAAGTGAAGGAAATTTTAAGCCTTGTGTTTGGAACTGTTAAAGACTGTTGCCATAGGAGACAGCATTCCTATACATGCAGATGTGGCGTCTTGCTAGATGCCTTTCCCTGCATGGCTGTCCTCCTATTGAAGTCTCGGAGTCTGCCAATTAATCTTGCAACTACCTAAGGGTGTCCTGGCCCTAACCCTCTCTCCCCCAAGAGAAAGAGTTAAGAGAAATAAATGTTCTTTTGCATCCAAGAAGTGTCTGGCTCCCAATAACTTTTAACAGCTATACACCCACCATGCCTCACAACCCACCACAGAGAAGGATGTCAGCTGGCACTGGAGATTCTCTGGGACCTTGCTACACAGGATACTGACGTAGCAGGTAAAATTATGAAGGTAAAGGATATTATGTCTGGGGAAATTATTTTTACTAACATATTGATAAATTAGACCAACCAACTGTGAGAGTTATCAACTGTGAAATATACAGAATAGTAGAAGGGCATTTTAGCAGATGGGTTGCCATGAGGGTCTGTTCATTTAGTTGCTAAAGCTGCCGATACACTGATCAAAATTCGTCTGGTTCAGCGGGAACTGGATGATTCAGTCAGTATTTTTTTTTTTACTTCTGCTGAAGGGACAAGTTGGAACATTTTCCTCGATTAGCTTGATCGGCCAATTAGCTGCAGCCACAATGTCCCCGGCAAGGGGATTCCTCCATCCACCTCATTTGTGTGAATGGAGGTACAAAAGAATGTACAGTATATGGGCACCTTAAAGTGGTTGTTAAGATTGCCCTGCTGATGTCAGTCTGGAGGGGAGGAGGAGAGAGCTGGCTGGTCATTTAATCTCGGCTCTTAATTGAGGTATTTACAGCATTTATATTTAAAAATCATTCACAGAGGGGGACACTGCAATAGGAGGCAGTGCTGATGGTGTATACAGGTTAGTGTTATGAGAGCAGCAGGAGGGGGAGGGGCGGCTCACACACAGACAGGGAGGGGAGGGAGGAGGAGGAGGACACAGGACACAGGAGCAGAGAGGAGAGCAGATAGCACGCTGCTGATGACGAAGGCATGTAAACTGACCACGGTGTCTGGTCTCAGCAGCCATGATACACCGTGGTCAGTTTACAGAGGGGTGAGGAGAAAATGTCAGGATCAGCCAGGTTTTTTAGGTGTAATGTCCTGTACACACGATAGGATTTTCCGATGGAAAATGTAATAGGACCTTGTTGTCGGAAATTCCGACCGTGTGTAGGCTCCATCACACATTTTCCATAGGAATTTCAGTCACACAAAATTTGAGATCTGGTTCTCAAATTTTCCGACAACAAAATCCGTTGTCGGAGATTCCGATGCACAAAGTGCCATGCATGTTTGTACTCAAGCAGAAGAGCAGCACTGCCTATTGAACTTAATTTTTCTCGGCTCGTCATATGTGTTGTACGTCACCGCGTTCTTGACTGTTCTTGCGTGACCGTGTGTATGCAAGACAAGTTTGAGCCAACATCCGTCGGAAAAATACCCATGGATTTTGTTGTCGGAAAATCCTATCGTGTGTACAGGGCATTACAGGGGGCCAAATGACACAGGACAAGCATTGTGTCATATAACATGCTTTAAAGGAGCAGGATTTTTTTGGGGGGGGTTAACAAACGCTTTAATACTGAAGTCCTTAAATGTATGGCTAGTTTGAGTAATATTTAAAAAGTTATATTTATAAAATCAGTCACCTCATGTCTTCTCTGCTTCAGGAGTCCCAGGAGATTTTCAATAAGGAACAATACATAGATACCTCCAAGCACACACAACCCTTTTAGTACTGGTTCCATATGATGATCAGGATTTGTGTGATCTTCCTGAGACTGCAGAAATAATTAAATAAAAGTTCATGAACAATATAGGCACAACAGAAAAGTCAAGCCAATCAAAGCACACACTCAACAAGCATACTCCAAAAACAGAGAAATGCACATGAGACGTGCATTAATTTCACTTACCACTCTCATCCTGCTCTCCTCCCTCCTCCTCCGCCTACCTTGCCATCCACCAACTTTCCTGATACTTCACATCCCTTCCTTCTACTCCTCCATCTACCTCTTTCATCCTCCACTCCCCTCAGTCCCCGACCATCCACCTCTGTCATCCTCCACTCTCCTCTCTCGTCCTCAGCTCACCTCTCTAGTCCCCAGCTCACCTCCCTCCTTAGCTGTATTCTGCACTCGAGGTGTGTTGACTTGCAGTTTCCCATTCAAGACTATTTAAATGGAATCTTTCATATATAACACAACACATCTAAAACATATCAATGCACAATAAAGCAATGCACATAGCCACACCTGTTCTGGTGTAAATACCAAGGACCGATCAATAAACAAGAAAGACCATATCAGACCTTCTCCAGGTTTTGACAACTATTATTGTCAACATATATCTACTCAGATACAGAACAGCCAGGAAAGAAGATAGAGTTCTACAAACAACAGTCACCAATCTCAGTCATATTTATTAATTATTACAAGGGAAGGACACATTTGCTGGGCTTTCCTTAGTTTTTTGGGATTTCAAAAATTCTGTAATTCAACCTAACATTTATTTTCAATTATTTAACACTTCAGAAATATGTATACTGCCAATATCTCACAAAGTAGAATCTCTTTAGTAGAGTATTGGTGGAAGAACTTCATCCACCAATGAAGGAAGCCTCTCTACAGTACATGACCATGAGCCTACTTACTTACTATATCAAAAATATTATAAGAAGTATGTTTTAAATAACACATTTTGCCTTAATATCTACCTAAAATCACATTGCTAATTGCATATTGTACTTGATTGTAGCCTAAATACTGAAATTTGCACTGAAAACTGTAATTTTGTAACCTTTGGAAATGCCAGTAAAAAAAAATTGGCTGTGCCAAACATTCTCATAGGAACACTCCTAGACCTTGTGGACAGCCTTCCCAGAAGAGTTGAAGCTATTATAGCTGCAAAGAGTGGGCCAACTCAATATTGAAAAAAGAGAGAGAGTGAAAACACAGGCGCCTCTGAGTGTGGACTGTAATATTTAATAATACAAAGTGCATTAAAAACTCACATTGAGGTATCTGTGTACAGGCACATAGGGGTCCAGTGAGTCACCCTATCGATCGTCCATGCTGTGTTTTGGAACCACGTCTCGCATGTCCAGATGGTTTGAGCATCCTGGCCAGCAGGTGCACAGTGCATGCTCCTTTCTCAAGCGCTTGAGAAAAGAGCGCACACTGTGCACACCTTTCCAATGCGCATGCTTCAAAATGCGTCACGAGCATGCCAGTGACGCCATTGCACCCAGCCCTGCATTCCAGCCCTCTCCATCAGAGCTCAGCTGCGCTCCAACCCTAGGTTTGGATCCCACTCGAGCCCCCCAGTTTCCTCCTGTTATAATTGCAAAGGGTGGGTCAACTCAATATTGAACCTTATGGACTAAGCCTGGGATGCCATTAAAGTTAATGCCTTTAAAGTGTGCGTGTAAAGGCAGGCATCCCAATATTTTTGGTAATATAGTATATTTTAGACATTCTATGACAAATGATTGCATCTATACATAAGTATGTACCACTATAAAATACTTTTTCCTACATGGGGCAGGAGGTGCAGTAAAGCATCACCGCAGAGTGTCCCCACAGCTAAGGCCACCAGGAACCTGAGCAGGTAGCGGAAGAGTGGACGTCTCAGAAGTGGGACAAAAGCTACTGCAAGGAGTGTCGGGGCGCTGATCACAGTGACAGCAAGAGTCCCCCAGCCCAACACTGAAAAACAAAAGAGATTGTTATCAAAGAGTAGAATACACAATCACAGCAATTATACAGAGTTTGTTTTATTATATAGAGGACAGAAAATAGTTGAGTGTTTATTATATGCATGTGTATATGGTTGTGAACCAACTATTTTATATCCCTTCTGCCTTCAAATTCTGCTTCCAGAAGATACAGGGATAGATACACACAGGGCTCGAGTCCTGCAGGAATGCATGGGAACGACGTTCCTCTACTTTTTACACAGCAGGAATGTCGTTCCCGTTTGTAACCGCTTCCTGCAGGACTGGCCTCAAGTATGCAAGCTGTGGTAGGCAGGCAGTGTGGGTGTGCGGAAAGGGGAGGACGTCTGTGCCAACGGGGGGGGTTGGGGGGCGTGGTCCGCCCGTGTGCCACACATTGGGGCAGTGTCATCCCGGCGCAACCACCCTCCCCTCCCTCATTGTCCTAGCAACCAATGACATCACCTGTGCTCCCCGCCCTCTTCAGCACGTTCCTCCGCCCAGCTCCTGCCCCCTGCAGCATGCTCCTTCTTCAAGCTCTGCCCCCTGCCTGCAAGGGCTTATGGTCAAGGCTCGAGTCCCGCAGGAACGCATGGGAAAAATGTTCCTGTACTTTTTACACAGCAGGAATGTCGTTCCCATTTGCAACCGCTTCCTGCAGGACTGGCCTCAAGTATGCAAGCGGTGGTAGGCAGGCAGTGTGAGTATGGGGGAAGGGAAGGAAGTCCGTGCCAATGGGGAGGCGGTCCGACCCGTGTGCCACACATTGGGGGCGGTGTCATCCCGGCATGCCTGTCCTCCAGCGGGCACTATACTATACAGGACCGCGCCCGCCAATCTGCCGTGCTGCGCTTCCTCTGCCCAGCTCCTGCCCCCTGCAGCACGCCCCTTCTACAAGCTCCGCACATGTCCCCTGCTTGCAAGGACTTATGGTAAACTTTTCTACTTTGTGATGGTTCACAACTCGGATGGGGACACTGACGGCTGATGGAGACACTCTGATGGGGGAACACTGATGGGGGCTCTCTGATGGGAACACTCTGATGGGGTCACTCTGAGGGGGGAACTCTGATGAGAACACTCTGATGGGGACACCTGCTCTCTGATGAGGGCACTCTGATGGGGACACCTGCTCTCTAAAGGGGGCTCTGGTAGGGCCGCATTGCACTGATAAGGCGGCATTTCCAGGCACTGGTGAGGCTGCATTGCTGGGCACTGGTAAATCTGCATTGCTATGCACTGATGAGGCTGCTTTGCTATGCACTGATGAGGCTGCTTTGCTATGCACTGATGAGGCTGCATTTGATGGGCACTGGTAAGGCTTCATTAATGGCCACTGGTCAGGCTGCATTGATGGCCACTGGTAAGACCGCATTGCTGGGCACTAATAAGGCTGCATTTTATGGGCACTGATCAGACTGCATTTGATGGGCACTGGCAAGGCTGCATTTGATGGGCACTGGCAAGACTGCATTTGATGGGCACTGATGAGGCTGCATTTGATGGGCACTGGTAAGGCTGCATTTGATGGGCACTGGTAAGGCTGCATTTGATGGGCACTGGTAAGGCTGCATTTGATGGGCACTGGTGAGGCTGCATTGATGGGCACTGGTAAGGCTGCATTGATGGGCACTGAGGAGTGAGCGGCCCTGGGCCCCACTTTGCACAATCAGTACAGGCAGCCTGAGGCGAGGGGCCCCAGGTCTGCACACTCAGCACTCCCTACCTCACTCTTCTGAACAGACCATGGGTGTAGGGTCAGTCCCCCCCCCCCCCTCCCCCGACTGGCCCCATATGTAAGGAATTGGAGCCCAATCCTCCTCCCTATTTAAATGAGTATGTCCCTACCCATTCAGCCAAAAAAAAAATTTGTTTAAAAAAAAAAAAGTTTTTGACAAGCCTTATTAAAATCACATCTGCCCTGGTACTCCACGTCATCACAAGCTTCTCCACCGCGCGACCGCTGGAAAAAACGCTCTCACTTGATGCTCGACCATTCTCACTGTAAAGTGTGACGATTCTATATACATTATAGGCTGCCATCTGTGACCCACCCCTTGTGATCTCCATACACTCAGGGCACTGACGTCTAATGGGGGGTTTCCAATATGTTTACTGATGCACGACCATAGTTAAATCATGTACTGTCGAACCTGACTCCCCCGTTGAATTGTGTGATTCCTGGTCTTTACATATCTTCTGACCTGCACATGCAATTACCAGTTATGATAGAAATCTACTTTTTACTACTATCAACGTCAAATATAAAACCTCTGTACTTGCAACCTCATCGCATTTGCAACTAGGCCTGTTGACATACTAATCTACGTGCGACCAACCGTGACCCTATGTTTTATCCCAATAGCCATAGCTCTAGATGGCGCATTACCACCCCCCTCCTCTCCCTTGAAAACTCCAAAATCCTACCTCTCATAAAAGACACATACCATAGGGATGCCAAATAGACAAAGTCTGGTCCAATGTTGGCAGACTCTCCACGGTTCGAGCCCCTAGACCTTTCCACAATGATCTCATGGGTGCCGATCTGCACAATGACTATCATATATGGATTACCATATATACATATGTTAAACTAAATACTGTGACCCTGGGAAATGAGTGCTGTACAAGTTCAATAATGATATATGCTGCATGTACATATATGGCTAACTGTTAACGAGGATCTAACAGGGGACCACATTTTCCATTAAGCACATCTACGCTAATGGTTTGGTTGTGCTTTTTATTTTTAATTTGTGTTGTTTGCTCTGTTTTTTTCGTACAATAACAGATATTAAAAAACAAGACTGACATGTCCCTAGGACACTCGCTGCCACAGCAACTGGTGAGCCAGCATGGAGCAGAAGGTTGATTTTCAGCGACACCGCGCTGAGGAGAGCACATGTCGATACGTGAGCAACACATTAGTCATTTTTATAAGGACTGTCAAAATCCGCTACTGTTTTATACACACACTGTGTTTGTTTGGTGAAGGGTAGGACATACCCCATCCAATCACATGAGGTGTGGGGCCGGATCTGGCACCTTCAAGATTCGATCAAGCCATCGCGGCCGCAGACCCACAACCACAGCCCAGGTTGGGGAAGGGTCCTTGGGAAAGGTCTTGGGGGGTGGCACGAGCCCGCCCTCAAGCACCCCCCCCTCCATTGTATGAGCATATAAACCGCATCTGTTTGCCCTGCAGGCTGCATTAGGATTACTTATGCCTGGGGGGGGGGCCAGCCATTCTATTTTTTTAGCTTTGGTGTAGGTTTCCCTCAATCCATACCAAACACAATGAGGCCTGTCCATGGATTGGGGATCCATTATCTTTTGATTGCTAACCCTTCCTCTGAGCACAGTCACATTGAGTCACAATTGGATCAGTTAGAGCTTTATCTGACTGAGTGACTCATAAAATTTCAATGTTTAAATCACCAAGTTGACTCAATATATTAAACTATTTTAACCAGATACCCTAGTTCAGACAGTAGCAGCTCTCATAGAAACATATATTGTTTTACAGTCATGGAGATGCTCTCTAAGTCAGGCGATTGTCGACATCACATTTGGCGCTTATGGCTTTTCACTGTTGCCAATTAGTACTAGGACTGAAGTTCAATCTGAAGATAGCCCCAGCTGTTTCATCTTCAGACTCGATGCTATGTTGGTTGTGTTAGGAAAGTGTCAAGTCACGCATAACCAAACATGCATATCGACAGTACATGGACTGTGAAGCCTTTCCTCATTTCTTTTTAATGCCAGCACTCCCTACCTCACTCTCTCTGAACAGAGACCAAGACACATGAACAGACCAACACATGTGTGCAGACACCTTGGGGCAGAAGGGGCCCCACATATCGGAGCCTGCATAGAGACATAGTGCAGAAGGGGCCCCCAGTCATTGCAACTTGTTTTAGAAATTCCCTGCGGAATTGTGGTGGTGTTTTTAGTATAGTATACAGGTTAAATTATTTTGTTGTTACATCTGTTCTATATTTGTTTAATGCATGTGAATTTTGGAGGTGTCCCCATAAACTGGCACTTTGCAATAAATGTTGCACTTTATTTGTTAAAAAAGGAGTACATGTACATTTGTTGGCAGCTATTTTGTTCTGCAGACATTTACAGTTACCTACAACTGTCAAAGCAATACTCTTATAGGCATGACAGGTTATATATGGAAACATTCTGTCGTCGGCAGCAGGCTGTATCTATTTGTTCACAATGGAAATACAAAAAGATGTACTAAACAACACCCAAACAGTTAAGTAGTGCACACAGAGGGACAATCTGGCTTTCCAAGGATTTTAAGCTAGCCATCCTTGCTGGACTATTGTATTCTGACAGCTGCCACAGTTTGTCCCAATACCTGCACAGTAACTGAACCTGATTGAATGCAACCACTGGGCTCTTATGATTTTTCGATCAAAGAATGTCAGAGAACCTACAGGGCCACTCACTAAGTGCATTTCAGCCGGTTTATCAGTAAGGCCATGTTCACACTGGTGCGGTACCAAAGTCGCATGACTTCGGATCCGACTTTGCCCTGCGACTTCCGATCTGACTTCCATGCAACTTTAATGAACAGGATCCAATTTTGATCTGACTAAGATGAGTGTGACTTGACCTTTGACCAATCAAAACAATTCCTTTGGCTCTGGAATGGTTGAAACCTCATGCCAAATTTATAAAAATGTATGCCCCCCCCCTCCCCCGATCCATACCAGGCCCATTGGGAACCCCACACCAAAATGTAAGGAAAAAAAAAACGGTGTGGGGTCCCACCTGAGATCCATACCAGACTCTTATCCGAGCATGCAGTCTGGCAGGCGAGGAAAGGGGGGGACGAGCGAGCGCCCTCCTGAACCATACCAGGCCACATGCCCTTAACATGGGGGTGTGGGTGCTCTGCCCCCCCAAAGCACTTTGTCCCCATGTTGATGGGAACAAGGGCCTCCTCCCCACAACCCTGGGCTGTGGTTGTAGGGGTCTGTCAGCTGGGGGCTTATTGGAATCTGGAAGCCCCCAGATCCTGCCCCTCCCCCTATGTAAATGAGTATAGTACCCCTACCCATTCACCCCAAAAAAAAAATTTGTTTAAAAAAAAAAAAAAAAAAAGTTTTTGACAAGCCTTTTATTAAAAATCACTACTGTCCCCTGTGGTAGCTCCAACGTCAATCACAATGTCTTCCTCCACCGCCGCCGACTCGCTGGAAAAAAAACGCTCCTCCGACGCTGACTCCGACCATTCTGTCAGCTGTAAAGTGTCTGACAGTTCTTATATTACTTTGGGGCGTGGCCATCTGGTGACCCCACCCCCTTGTGATGGCTCGTCATGCCTGGGGCACTGACGTCACAATGGGGGGGGTTTCCAATTGATGTCACCTGATGGCCACGACCCATAGTTAAATATGAACTGTCGAACCCTGACTCCCCTCCCGGGTGCTGGAGATGTGGTGTGATTCCTGGGGTTTTCACCCATATCTTCTGGACCTGCACAGCAATTACCAGTTACTGGAAGAAGATCTTAGACTTTATCGCGCAAATTACCTCTGTACCATTGCAACACTCAATGGCAATTTGCATACTAGGCCTGATTGAGCAACTAATCCCTACGGTGGCGGGACGCACGCTTGTGGGACTCCTACTGTTTTATGCCCGCAAAGCCATAGCTCTTAGCTGGCGCAAACCAACCCCCCCTCCTCTCTCCCTGTGGAAACAACTCATCAACAATAGCCTACCTCTATATAAAGACACATACGCCAATAGAGGCTGCCCCAACAAATATGACAAAGTCTGGTCCAAATGGTTGGCAGATTCCTCCTCTGCTTCGGAGGCCTCCTAGTAGACCCTCCACAAAATAGATCTCAAGTGGGTGCCGACTGCACAATGACTATATCAGATATTGTACCATTATGTACATATGTTAAACTACAATATCCTGTGACCCTGGGAAATGAGGTGCTGTACAAACATTCATAATATATGATATATGCCTGCTGTATATATATGACATAACTGTAACGAGGTCCTAACAGGGACCACATTGTTGCCATGTAAGACCATTGTATGCTTAAATGTTTAGTTGTGCTTTTTTTATTTTTATTTTTTGTTGTTTGCTCTGTTTTTTTTCTGTAAATCAATAAACAGATATTTAAAAAAAAAAAAAATATATGAACTGTCAGACACCGGAGCTGACAGAATGGTGGGAGCCAGCATTGGAGCAGAAGTGTTTTGTTATTTTTCAGCAGGACACCGCGGCGGAGGAAGAAGACATTGTGATTGACGTTGGAGCTACCACATTAGTAATTTCTAATAAGGACTTGTCAAAAACCGTCTCATGTTTTTATTACACTACACTGTTTTTTTTTTGGGGTGAATGGGTAGGGGTACCAAGTACCCCATACTCATTCACATAGGTGGGGGGGCCGGGATCTGGGGACACCCTTGAAGATTCTGATAAGCCCCCCGCCCGCAGACCCCCACAACCACAGCCCAGGGTTGTGGGGAAGAGGTCCTTGTGGGGAAAAGGTGCTGTGGGGGGGTGGGGGGCAGAGCCCCCGCCCCAAAGCACCCACACCCCCCCATGTTGATGGCATATAGCCGGCATATTGTTTCCTGACCTGCCAGGCTGCATGCTAGGATAAGTAGCTGGTATGGCTCTTGGGGGGGGGGGGGACCCCATGCCATTTTCTTTTTTTTAGCTTTGGTGTGGGGTTTTCCCTCGAAATCCATACCAAACACGAAGGGCCTGGTATGGATTGGGGGGGACTCCCACACACATTTTGCATTGCTAACATTGCCTCTGAGCACAAGTCACATGTCACAAGTTGGATCAGTTAAGATGCTGATCTGACTTGGATGTGACTTCAATTAAATGCAATGGTCTGAAATCAAACCCAAGTTGGACCAAAGTAGTGTAGGAACCTTTTTTAAAGTCAGAATCACAAAAGTCAGACCAGTTAAGGCAGCTCTCATAGGGAAACATTGATTTTTTACATGTCATGCGATGCTCTCAAAGTCAGAGCGATTGTCGCACCATTGTGAACCGGGCCTTACTGGCTTAAATTCAAACAGTGTATGGCCAGATTTAGTAACTAGGACTGAATGTTCAATTAAAGATAGAGCCCCAGTTTCATCTTGCAGTTCTGATTGCTTATGTTTGGTTGCTGTTAAGGAAAAGCTATTCAAAAGGTCACGCATATAAACCCAAAACCACTGCACTATTGCCACAGCATACATGGGACTGTGGAAGGCCTTTCCTCAGATTTCCTTTTGTAAGTGCACTAAGGAAGGAATGGATTAAATACACTCAGGGGTTGCCCTGTTAGTAGGGTTGCCACCTTATCCCTTTAAAACCAAACGCATAATTATTACACAGGTTCTGGGGCTATTTTAATGCAGATAAGGCACTAAGGCCCCTTTCACACGGGACGGATCTGTATTGATCCGCCCCGTGAAGATCCGCTGCTCAGCGGGGATCGCTCAGCTGATCCCCGCTGAGCCGGTGGATGATAGACATGTGCACAATAGAAAAATTTGTTTAGTTTCGTTTCGTTTCTGTTCGTTTCCGTTGATTCGTAATGATTCGTAATTTCGTAAGTCGTCGGTGTTCGTATTCGTAACGATTCGTAAATTCGTAAGTCGTCGGTGTTCAACGATTCGTAAATTCGTAAGTCGTCGGTGTTCGTAATCGGACGCGTTTGTATTTTCGTAGAGTTATTTTTTCGTTGATTCGTTTTTCCGTTAGTCTAATTTTCGTTTATTTGAAATTCATATTTTCGTCATATTTTGTATTCGGACGCATTCGTATTTTCGTAGATTTAGTTACATTCGTACTTTCGTAAGATTGATTTATTCGTACTTTCGTAACATTGTTTTCGTAGATTCGTAATCGGAGCATAATTCATAATTTTATGTAATGTGTATGCTATTATTACATTGTAAGAGACACGGAAAATTATGAATCAACAAATTTTTTTTTACGAATGTACGAATTTTTTCGTTCAATCCATTCGAAGCACGTTAAGCAGCGCCATTGTAAGAGACACGGAAAATTACGAATCGACAAAAAAAAAAGTTACGAATGTACGAATTTTTTCGTTCAATCCATTCGAAGCACGTTAAGCAGCGCCATTGTAAGAGACAGGGAAAATTACGAATCAACAAAAAAAAGTTACGAATGTACGAATTTTTTTGTTCATTTTGATTTTCGTTGTTCCTGTTTTCGTTTTTCGGATTTTCATTCTTTCGTAGTTTCGTTGTTTCTAATTTAATTATTTTGTATTTTCGTTGTTTTTCATATACGTTCGATTCGATAATTCGTTATTCGTTAAAATTTTTACTAAATCATTAGTTCATTCGTACGATAACGAATGAACGAATATAACGAATTTGAATTTGAACTAAACGAATTGCATAGTGGATGACAGGGCGGTCCCTGCGGTCCCACTGTGCAGGGACCGCCCTGTCAGATCTCCGCTCTCCCCTATGGGGGATCGGATGAACACGGACCGTCTGTTCGTGTTCATCCGATCCGCTCTGCAGACGGATGGAAAAATAGGGTTTTCCTCCGTCTGCAGAATCAGACAATAGTGGAGGCGGACGATAGCTGGTGTCAGCGGATGCTCATCCGCTGACACCCGCTATCCCATAGGGGTGCATGTATGTCCGTTTTTCATCTGAAAACGAATGGATGAAAAACGGACATACGGTCCGCATGTGTGAAAGGGGCCTAAGTGAAATTAATTACCACCTTAATCATCCATAGAACCTATGTAATTAATATGTGTTCGGTTTTAAAGGGAGGAGGTGGCAACCCTACCTGCTCAGTTCACCCAAAGTTGATCTAACAATCGACTTTTTTTATAGAAGTCTGATGGAAAAATTTTGGTTGAACAGAGGCTGCGTCCAATCAGATGCATGCACTGTACAGGTATTTTGACATCTGTGAAAATATAATAGCTGCAGAGGGAGACTGATTTGTCTGTATAGTGTGAATAGAGGAATCAGTTAATTTTTTATCTATCAGTGTATGGGCAGCTTAAAGTGATTGTTAAAGGTACATTTTTAAAATAACAAACATGTCTATACTTAGCCTCCTCTTTTTGGGTCCCACGCCGGCACTCCTAGCCCCTCCCATCAGTCCAGTAGCTGCTTCTCATGGGTAGCTGCTTCTCATGGGGGCACTCGCCGGCTCACACCTGAGGTCCACTGCTGTGTCCATTGACACAGACAACGGGACTCAGCCCCGCTATTGGCTTTGATTAACAGCACTGGGAGCCAATGGCTCCCATTGCCCCAGCAAAGCCAGCAAGACGTGGAAGTGAGGGGAGAGAAGAGCTGCAGATGTGCACAGCGCTGGAACGAATGAGGGCTCAGGTAAGTAAAAGGGGGAGGTGGCGTGGGGGGAGAGGGGAAATGCTGACATCTAAACATTTTTTTACCTTAATACAAGGAATGCATTAAGCTAAATGTTTAGGCTTTACAACCACTTTAAGTCTTTAACATTATTTGTTTATTAAAATATATGGCACTATGTTGGTGCACTTATAGCATATATTTAAGACAGTAGATTGAAACTATGAAGAAAGTTTAATAAAACTGGAGCACACAGAATATGGTGCAGCTGTGCATAGTAACCAATCAGCTTCTAACTTCAGCTTGTTCAATTGAGCTTTGGCAATAAAATCTGGAAGCTGACTGGTTACTATGCACAGCTGCACCAGATTCTGTGTTCACCAGTTTTAGTAAATCTAAAATCAGATCAGGTTTTAGATGAGATTTTCAAAGCACCATCAGCTTTAGTGCTTTTGAGAGTATTGTGAGAACATGAAATACTTGTACAGGAAGGAATTTACTATATACCACACCTTTTAGCAGGGACTGTTGGAAATGTGTTTCATCTAGGGTTAGCTGATCCTTGTGTTTGATGCACACACGGCTGTCAATCTGATAGAGAAGTGCTGGGCACAACAGGGTGAACTGCTCAGGTGTGATTTCCGACACCCCGCCAAGGCCAAAGTTCAGCAGCAACTGTGTTCCGTTCAAACACTAAAGGAAAAAAACACACTGATTACTACAATAAGGACAGAAACATTAATTCTGCACAGGAGCATATTAACTTGTGCATGAAATCCACATACGTAGGAGAGTATGGACAGTATGAACAAAAGGAATAAGCGCAAGGATTTTTTTAATTTTACAACACCAGTATATTTTGGTATATAAAAGTCAAACCAGAGGCTTAACTAGAACCTTCAGGGCCCCCGGTGCAAGAGACCATGAAGGACCTCCCCACCTTGGGGCTCTTTCCATTCATCTCGGACCCTTTCCCCTGGTCCCAGGGTCCTTCCCTCCAAGCCCGGGGCCCTTCCCATTGATCCTTTACCCCCCCCCCCCTCATTGCATAGCCCTTTGTTACAGTACTGCAGCCACCTTTGCATCCATGGTAGCTCTGCCACTGTCTATCACTATTCGTGTCCTGTATTGCATTAACTGGAACGTAGAATGTCAAATGCTCCTCACGGTTGCCATGTAACCATGCCCAGACATGTTTCGTCGAAGTGACTTAATCACCCCAATGATTAAGTCACTTAGACGAAACATGTCTGGGCATGGTTACATGGCAACCGTGAGGAGCATTTGACATTCTATGTTCCAGTTACTGGGTGTGCTGTGCCTTTTTGGAGTGAAAGGGAGTGGAGTGGAAAGGAGAGGAAGCAGCGTGGAGGGTGAGACATACTGGTAATAACTCTGGGTCCGCCCGAGACCGCAATACATCGGGTCACCACTGTTGGTCCCCCGCTTCTTTTTGAAAGTTTACGCTGAAGTGCCTTGATTGTACATAAAGGATGTGAGTGCAATAGTTGAAGGTTTTGTGTGCTGTTTTTAATAAATGGTTTTACTCTACTTCACTATTGGAAGCATCTTTTTTCTTTTTATGTGGAGTGCAAGTATCTAACATCTTTTTGGATCCATCTGATACCCTTGTGGGGCTATTAAGCAAGTTGGCCGAGCATGAGAGTGCAAGGCATATGCCTCTGGTGAGTGTGTTTCTTAAGGGTGCGTTAGCACTGAACACAGGTGGTGTGGTGGAAGAGTTTTTTTCAAGTCACTTCAAGAGTTTTGTTCAAGTCACTTCAGTATTTTGTTTGCTTCAAGATCTCTCACTTTGAAACGCAATCACTTTAATTAACAGTGTATGGACTATAGTTTGGATTTGTTTCTTTATATTATGGACACTAGTATCAATAATTATTATTATTATCATTATTTGTAATCACTATTATTCACCATTTTTTCAATATTGTGTTTATAGGTGATTCTTTTAGGATATTTTCAAACACTGTTTTCACAGGTTGATTATTTAGTCTATTCACATATTGTGATTATTAGCGCTGCTGTTTTAGTCATTTAAAATCACTCTAGTTCATACATATCACCAAAGAAATAATTTAACCCCAGAGGGGGAGAGAAGTGAATGAAGATCTCCCCAAATTAAGAGGCGCCCTTTCTTAGACAGCTGTACACACGATCAGAAAATCATACAAAAAATATCGCTTTCAAATCGATTGTACGATAATCTGATCGTTAGTATGCAGCTTTTCGAGAACTGATCACGACAATTCATGCAAAATTATCCGATGGGACAAGCACAAACATTTTTCTTGTATGATACCGGATTGTACAATTTTCCTTTTAATCAGTACAGTTTTTGTCCCAAAATACAATACATTACTTCCACATTTTCCTTCTGTCGTACAAGAATTTTCGTAGGTTTAGTAACTTCTTCATTTTCGATATGAGACTAGCATGCAACAAAAAAAAAATGGACAATCATTCGTCTGATAATCTCATCGTGTGTACTAGGCATAAGGAATAAGTGGATGATTTTATCTCCATTTCTGTTCCAGTGTCAACTTAAATTTTGCATTTTCCCTAACTTTTTGTCTAGATGACAGTGGTCACCAGCACAAATAAAGATAGAGAACACAGACAGCAAAAAAAAAATCCCCAGAGAGATTTTAAAACATTTGCTACTCTTTCCAAAATGGAGAAATGGCTTTTGATAAAATTGAAGCAACCGACCACAACATACAGGGATATACAAAGTAATATTGATATAAAAGTGCAAACACACAGGTTGGACTTGATGGACTTTTTCAACCTTACCAACTATGTAACTATGTAACTTGAGCGTTTGTGATATTTAAAAACATGGAGATTAAAATAGATAAGCTACCAGTGGTCTAGTGATCAATTTGCCAAGCCAGTATCATTGAAAACACAATTGAATACAAGGCATCAAGGGAGGGAATCTTTTATATTATTTATTTATTTATTTAGTGTATTATATAGCGCCATCAATTTACACAGCACTTTACATATATATTGTACATTCACATAAGTCCCTCAAGAAGCTTACAACCTAAGGTCCCTAACTCACATTCCTGCATACAGTACAGTACTAGGGCCAATTTAGAGAGGATCCAATTAACTACCAGCATGTCTTTGGAGTGTAGGAGGAAACCGGAGTACCCGGAGGAAACCCATGCAGGCACAGGGAGAACATGCAAACTCCAGGCAGGTAGTGTTGGAAATCGAAACTAGCGACCCCCTTTTAGCGCAATTTATTGAAACTAATGTAATTTTCTTAAATAACCAATTACTGTTCTTTAAATCAGTGGTATGACTACTTATTGTGGTAAAGGTATCTAACCTGGACTACAACTTTAAAAATAAATCCACTAGCTATCTAAAAAAACAAACAAAAAAAAACAAACAGCAGCCTAAAGCAGCAATTCCCTTAGCAGTAGATTGAGCAAGAGACATTGCTGGAACTAGCACTGCTTCCCACGTTTGGCCAATCAGCTGTCTGGACAGGCCCATTTAAATGCATTATACATGATTAAAGGGTAACCAGAACAGCATTATATCAGGGGTATAAAAGGAAATGAACATAAGAAGTACCAGCAAAAACCAAAAGCTCCCAAGTCATAAAATATTTTACTGCAGTTCAAAGTCTAAACAAGTAAATAAATCATTATAACAAGAGGCAGGACTACAATTTTTGCTTGTGTCAGATCTCAAAGCTGTTTAATCTACTATGGATTTTGTATTCCTTTTGCAAACAATAGCTGCTATTCTGCTCTGTGATGGAGCCTGAATGTATGGAGCCCAGTTTTAAACATTGCAATATATTACACCATTCTTATTGCTAGTGTTTGTACTGTAGCCCTTTGAATATGTTTAAGGCCCCCTTCACACGGGCGATCCAATCGGATCAGCCTGTCAGTTTTCCAGGCAGACCTGATTGGAACCTCCAGTCTATTCTATGGAGCAGCGGATGTCAGCAGGACACATGTCTGCTTTGCAGTGCGTATGCTTCAAAATGCGTCACGAGCACACCAGTGATGCCATTGCACCCAGCCCTGCATTCCAGTCCTCTCCATCAGATCTCAGCTGCGCTCCAACCCTAGGTTTGGATCCCGTTTGAGCACCACAGTATCCTGCTGGCCAGGACGCTCAAACCATCTAGACATGAGAGACGTGGTTCCAAAACAAAGCATGGACGATCGATAGTGTGGCTCACTGCAGTGGCGTTGCTATGGGGGTGCAGGCTGCACCTGGGTGACACCCGCCAGAGGGGTGACACCCGTGGGTAGCGGCACCACTAACAGCGCCCTCAGCGGAGCGGACCGAAGCCACCTCCCTCCTCTCTGTTTGCATCCACAGAGGAGGAGGAGCCCGAGCTCGAGGGACACACACCACTGTGTGTATCTGTCCGCTCTGTTCTGAGGTCTGTAACCTTTACTAAATGTACAAGATGGACATGTCATGTATGTCATGTGCAGGGGGGGGCATCTATACTGATGGGGGGGTTTGCACTGGGGGGGTCTATACTGATGGGGGTTTTGCACTAAAGGGGTTTTTATACTGATGGGGGTCTGCACTGAGGGGGGTGTCTGTACTAATGGGGGGGTCTGCACTGAGCGGGGTGTCTGTACTGCTGGGGTGTCTGTACTGCTGGGGGGTCTGCACTGAGGGGGTGTCTGTACTGGGGGGTCTGTACTACTGGCTGGGTCTGCACTGGGGGGTGTCTTTACTGATGGGGGGTGTCTGTACTGATGGGGGTTCTGCACTGAGGTGGGGGAGTCTATACTGATGGAGGGGGGTCTGCACTAAGGGGCTGTCTGTACTGAAGGAGGGGGGTCTGTACTGAGGGGAGATCTATACTGACGGAGGGGGTCTGTACTGAGGGGGAGATCTATACTGAGGGAGGGGGATCTATATTGATGGAGGGGGTCAGTACTTAGTGGGGGGGTTGCACTGAGGGGGAGGTCTATACATACAGGGGGAGGTCTATACTGAGGGTGGGGGGTCTATACTAAGGGAGGGGGGTCTGTACTGCTGCATTTTTCTGCACTGCAAAGGCAGAGACCGCGGTACAAACACGCTTCAAACGCACTGTGCCCCTTTAAGCCAAGAAAGCCAAGCCCAAAAACGTATAGAAAAGTGCACTGCAAACACATTTGCATTGCAATAATGTGAACTATTCCCATAGGATTACCTTGATTTTGGGCTGTCTATGCAGTTGGAGTGCAGTTCAGAATGCATCCAACTGCAGCAAACTGCATCCAACTGCGTTCATGTGAAAGGGCCCTTAAAGCAGAACCTAACCCGAAAGTTCCGATCTTCCTCCTCAGCTTTTGGCATATTATTTTTTTTTTGGGGGGGTAGCGAATTCTTTTTTTATACGTTTTTTTTGCAGTCATCTTCACCACAGCGTGACAACTCTTATACTAAACTGCAAGGTCAGCCAGCTTTCCAGACAGACAAGTCACATGACACTCTCAGACACGACCAATTACTACTCCTTCCGGCCTCACCGTTTCAAACAAAAATATAAAAGTGTGGAAACTTTTTGAAGACCCTTCGTAGTTTGGGGTTTACATAGACTTTAGTATGATAAAAAGTTATTTACTTGCCATTCTTACTAGCAAATAATGGTATCCATATGGAATGGGTTAGTGTCATGTCTGACACTATTTCTATTCTGTCTTTATTTTGCTACAAATTATACATATGGATTTCTAACCACCTAGGAACAGAAAATGAATATCAGTTGGGTTAAAATGTAACTTTTCCAGGAGTTGAAGATAAAGCTAGCAGAACTGCTGGACTTAACTTACATCTTCGTGCTGGTGGGTGTTCTCGAACTCGTGAAGCTCTAGCAGTTGGTGCAGTATGTCGCTGTGTGACCACTCTCGGTGCTGTGGATTTACGTGCTCTATTTTGCCATTTGCCACTGTGGGTTTGCTGTGATCTATCTCAGGTTTTGCCGTATTTTGCGTATTATGTGTTTTATCTGAGCCGGTGTTCACTCTGTCCTCCCACAGAAAAAAAGTGACAATGTATACATTAGTCATAACAAACAGTCAAATGCAGTTCAAAATAGAAACCGTATAAACGTGGACTAGATACCCATGATTATTATAATAATAAAAAGAGCTAGCAATAATCTGTGTCTCATCAGTCAAATGTGTGCAGACTCCTTGGCTGCTAATTAGGCTGCAATCACATTTCAGCTGTGGTGCTTTTAGGTGATGCTGGCATTAATGCAAATCACTTTAGCACATGGGCGTAGATAAGGGGGGGGGGGGTCAGGGGTGTTCAAACCCCCCCCCAGAGCATCCTGGCAAAATGCCCAAAGAGTGTCCCTGCTGTTTAGCCTCAGCGTCAGCACAGTAAAAGCAATCAGAGTTTCGGAGTGCAGCAGCCAGTCCCCCTTCTATTGTGCCCCATCCCCTCAGTTTAATAAGGGGTCCTCCTGAAAAGCATGAAATTACTGCAAGATGCCAGCAATTGACAGTGCACAGTTGAGGGAACTCCTAGACTCCTCCTCGATGTATCATATGACACAGCCAAAGAGAGACTGGGGATGCAGAAGTTTTCATACTTCTGTGCCATGCTGAATCTGAGGTCTGATAAGTGGGATGGCATCAAGGAGGAAGTAAGAATTCCAGTTTGGGGGAGTTTCTTTTGGTGGGGGGTTAAGGAAAGGGGGTGGGTTTGCTTTTAGAAAAGGGGGTGTTTCTTGTAGAGAAGTTTAAAGGGGTGGTTAATGGCAGGGATTTGCTTCTGAAAGGGAGTTTGATTGGATGAAGGGCGATTTACTTCATAATTAGAAATCTTTGCTGGGGGAGAGGGTATTGACTGAGGGAGATATTTTTTCTTTGGTGGGTCGGTTTAGAGACAAGGGGGTTTAATTTTTGGGGGGATATTTGAGGGAGAGAGATATTTTACAGTGGGAATCTTTGCTTGGGGAGAGAGGGTCCTTAGGAGGAAGAGTGGGATTTTTTTTCCTTTAAAAGAGATGTTTTTTTTTTTTTTAATTATACTTACCTAGGTGGATGGAGCATCGATCCGATGTTGCATCTGTCCCCAGCTGCTTCTAAGCCCAACAACAGAGCGATAAAAGGCCGCTGATTACTCAGTTCTCAGTCTTCAATGAGCAAAGAGTGGCGACTGTCAGTCCCTGGCTCTGCCCCCCCCCTCCCCCAAGCTCACTGGAATGCCAGTCTGTGGAGGGGCAGGAGTGGCTGACTCAGAGTTTCTGTGGTTCACTGAGAGGCTGAGCGAGCTGCTGGTCCAGGCATCTGGGTGAATCCTGACTTTAAAGTTAGGATCTTTCCACAGCCTGGACCAGCTGAGCGTTGTCAGCTGACAGCGGGCTATAGCTGGCTGTCGGCTAAAAATGGGTCACAAAAGTGCAGAACGAACTTCCTCCCCGGGAGAAGTACAACCAAGCAGTATGCCGTCCCTTTAGAGCGCATGCACTGGTGACATTAGTGGCTGCTTTCCATGTGAATATCTCCTAAACGCCACAAGTTTAGGAGATATTCACTATACCTACAAATAAGCGTTATTATAGGCTTACTTGTAGGTACAAGTTCAAAAGCTGGGTTTACTACAGTTTAAGACTGAATAAAAGCCAACCATATTGACCAGGTGCAAATGGCACCATCCTGTGGTAGGCAATGCACAGTATGTTTTATTTTTTCATCTCTTAAAACATTTCATAACATTTCTTAGGACACATTTTTTTAAGGTTTAAATAAATCACTGAATTTACTGCCCACCACAATATGTTGCCCCTTGCACCTGCTCAACTTGCACAGTAAGGCTCCATTCACACCTGAGTGTAGCGTTTTCAGGCAGAAAATCGGGCGATTTTACCGCATTTTGCAGCATTTTTTACCGCAATTTGCCACGATTTTGTACAGGGCTAAAGGTCACCAATGTAAAAAGAAGAAAAATGTCCAAATCTGCCCAATTCGAGCGACAAAAAAGGGTCCAGAACTTGTTTGAGCTTCAGGCGTTCGGCTTCAAGCGACTTGGAGTGGAGATGTGAACCATCTCCTTCGAGAATAATAGATTTTTTTCCCTCAAGCTTTTTGTAGCTTCAGGCTTCAAGCTACAAAACGCTCAGGTGTGAATGGGGCCTAAAGGTTAGCTAAAATCCAGTCTTGGGTCTCATTTATATATCCCACATGACCATGGTGCAGCAAGTATACTGCAAATACCTGCACCCGGGATCTCAGATGTTCCAATATCTGCTCAGCCTGTATACCTGAGTGATGGGCTGAAAAGAGCCAAGGATGTCTGCTGCTGTAAACATGTATCCACATTTGTCTGCACATCCAGTGGTTACCTGCAGGTAGGTATACATTTTTGCCCTTGTATAAAATCTCTCTGCATCTAGGGTCAGAAATGTGCAGGTAACCACTGTGACCCACGGTTTGTTAGTGTGTTGCTCAGGCTTAATCGATGTGGTGGGTAATGTAGATGCTACCGAGTGTGCTGCAGGAGTGCCGGCTGAAGGGAAGAGAGCAAAAAAAATCCCTGGTGCCCAGGGCAGGACTTAGGGTGGTGGGGGCCCCTGGGCTTGACTCACTTTCGGGCTCTACCTTCTATACATTACTGTATTTATCGGCGTATAACACGCGCCCCAAATTTAGGAGGGAATTTTAAGGAAAAAAACTTTTAGGAGGGAAGTTTAAAGAAAAAAACTTACATTTAAATGCTGCCTTATCAGTGTCCATCTGCAGCCTTGCCCATCCATCTGCAGCCTTGTCCAGTGTCATTGCAGCCTTGCCAGTGTAGCCTTGTCATTTGCAGCCTTGCCCCAGTGTCGTTGCAGCCTTTGTGATTGCAGTCTTGAAGTTTAAAAATGGCGCCGCCGAGATACAGATTCCTGGGTATCTCGGCGGCTCTCGGGTCCTCTCGGCGGCTCTGGTAGCTCTCGGGTCCTCTCAAAGGCTCTCGGGTCCTCTCGGCGGTTCTCGGGTCCTCTAGGCGGCTCTCGGGCCTCTCAGCAGCTCTCGGGTCCTCTCGGCGGCTCTCGGGTCCTTTCTGCGGCTCTCTGGTCCTCTCAACGGCTCTCCGCGGCTCTCGGGTCCACTCAGCGGCTCTCGGGTCCTCTCGGCGGCTCTCGGGTCCTCTCGGCAGCTTTTGGGTCCTCTCGGCGGCTCTCAGCAGTGCTTGGGTCCTCTCAGCGGCTCTCGGGTCCTCTTGGCGGCTCTCGGGGTCCTCTCGGCGGCTCTCGGGCCTCTCAGCGGCTCTCGGGTCCTCTTGGCGGCTCTCGTGTCCTCTCAGCGGCTCTCGGGTCCTCTCGACGGTCCTCGGGTCAGCAGTGCTTGGGTCCTCTCAGCGGCTCTCGGGTCCTCTCGGGTCCTCTCATCGGCTCTCGGGTCCTCTCAGCGGCTCTCGGGCCTCTCAGCAGCTCTCGAGTCCTCTCGGCGGCTCTCTGGTGCTCTTGGCGGCTCTCGGGTCCTCTTGGCGGCTCTCGGGTCCTCTCAGCGGCTCTCGGGTCCTCTCGGGGGCTCTCGGGTCCTCTCAGCAGCTCTCGGGTCCTCTTGCAGTCCCGAGCGGAGCCGAGAGTAGCCGAGTGTACTCGGCTCGGCTCCACTCAAAGTCACGCCCAGTCCCTGTGTTATGTCAATCATAGGGCGTGACTGGGCGTGACTGTGAGTGGAGCCGAGTACACTCGGCTATGTATCTCGGCGGGGCCCCCTATTGGGCAGGGCCCATGGGCTTGAGCCCAGTCAAGCCCAATGGTAAGTCCTGCCCTGCTGGTGCCACACATCCACGGAGTCCTATGGTAATGTAGTAGTGATAGGGGAGAGACTACCTCAGCCCGGGTTCCCACCAGGCCACACCCCAATGTGTTTTGCTTTGTCCCCCGAAGCTTAAACATGGGGACCACTGCATGTGCAGATACACGTTAACAGCAGTGGCTCTTTTCAGCCCATCACTCAGGTGAACAGGCTGAGCAGCTGACAAAAATTGGAACATCTGGGATCCTGGCTGTAGCTATTCATGTATATTTGCCATTCCATGGCTATTTAAAACATATGAATGAGATCTAAAGCCTGGTTCACATGGTAAGTTTTTTTTAGTTCAACCCAGCGGGCTGAAGGAAAAAAAAAAAAACTTAGCTTAGGAGGAACTCGCTGTAGTAATGAGTACACTACCACACCACAACTGCGTGCATTGCATTCTATTCAGTTGAATGGGGATAATTTTTGCTGCGCTGCATTGCAAAGCCTCATGGCCCCACTCTGCTGTCACATGCTTTTACCGTACCTCCCCCACATAAAAGTGTAAATGATGCCTTTGAGTTTGAAAGACCTGAACCCCCCCCCCCCCCCCCCCCCCCCCCCCCCCCCAGGAAAAAAAATTATCTACGGTCCTGCTTTAGCACATTCATTTTGAATGGCACCCCAATGCATGAAGGAGTTAACAAAACACACATTACATGCACTAGTACATTCTGGTGCCATTCTGTTTAGAGGGAAACCCCAGAGGTAGCATCAATGTACATGTGTTGCAGTGCACCACGCAGCCAAAAATGGTGCACGTCAATTGTTTTGGTGCATTGCCAGCCCATTCAGTTGAATGGGCTGCCTTAATGAAACGCAATGCACCACACCTAAAAGGTGTGAAACTAGCCTTATACCAAGAAATGTATTAAAGGCTATCTATACTGTGTATATAAAGGCTACAATTCTTCTAGGCAATGTGTAATCTATTTAACCACTTCCCAAACGCGCTATAGCCAAATGACGGCTACAGCGCAGTCAGCCAGTTCTGGAAGGGCGTCATATGATGTCATCCTGTCTGTGGCATGCTCTGGGTTGGGGTAAAGGGCCAATCACAGCGGCCCTTTGCCACGCGATCAGCTGTGTCCAAGCACAGCTGATCAAGGGTGTAAACACAAGCTGGTTATCAGCATTCCTTTCCTCATGCTAACAGCATGATAAGAGGAGAGCTGGTAACCGGCTTGTGTGAAAGGGACATCTACACTGATAATCAGGGCACTGATTATCAGTGTCCTGATTATCAGTGCAGCCCCAACAGTGCCCATCAGTGCTGCCAATCAGTGGCCACCAGTGCTGCCAATCAGTGCCCACCAGTGCTGCCAATCAGTGTTTATCAGTGCTTCCAATCACAATCAGGGCCCATCAGCTGCTGCCCATCAGTGCCTCCTCATCAGTGTCACCTATCAGTGGCCATTAGTGCTGCCTACCAGTGCCCATCAGTGATACCCATCAATGCCCATCGGTGCCACCTCATCAGTGTCCATCAATGCAGCCTATCAGTGCCCCTCAGTGCTGTCTCATCAGTGCAGCCTATCAGTGCCCATCAGTGCAGCCTCATCAGTACACACAAGTGAAGGAGAAAAAATTACCTGTTTGCAAAATTTTATAGCAAAACGTTTCAGTCTTTCTTCTACCATGAGAAAGCTTTATTTGTGTGGAAAAAAAATGATCAAAAATGTTCGTTTGGGTTCAGTGTAGCATGACTGTTCAATTGTCAATCAAAGTGTGACAGCGCAGAGAGCTGAAAATTGGCCTGGGCAGGAGGGGGTAAAAGTGCCCAGTAGGTAAGTAGTTAAAGTGACAACGACTATATTGCTCTCAGAGTTCTCCAAGCCTCCAAACTTTTGATTTCTGCTGTGGTCTCACTTCCTGTTAGAGAGTGGCTACGTTCATTCTCCATGGTCCCACTGTATGAGGAACGTAGCCATGCTTCTCTTGCACACTCCTGCGATGGACTATGAACTATTTGCAGGGTGCATAGACCACGATCGCAACTAATGTGCACTGTTCATATCCAACAAACGTAAGTGATGGGGAAAAGGTGAGATTCAGGAGCTTACAGAGGACATTATAAAGAGGCAGAAAAAAAAATAGTAATAAACAGTTTCTTGAAAAATAGATTACAGGGCCATTAAATAGTGGATGTGTATGGATCACTTTTGAAGATAAAGGCTACGGTTCAGTATCATCACTTTACAGCGCAAAACGTCATACCCGTACGTCGGTACTTTGACACTAAATACTGGTGATATGGCACCCTGGTATTTTCAGAAACGTCGTGCAATTCTCTTTAAGATAAAAGTGGTCCCTGCGGCGCATTCGCCGCAAGATCACTTTTATCGGTGGCAGGAGAGGTGCCCACCCCCCTCCCGCTGCGTTCCGGTCTTCTCCTCCGCTTAAAGGACCAGCCGGTAGCGGCGGAAATAATTGCATCCTTTCCCATGGATGCCTGGCTGCCGACTGAGGGGAAGATGGCCCCCGCTCGGCTCCATAGCATGGGAGGGCGGAAGCGACATCAGACGTCACTTCAGCCCATAGCTCTTAAAGGATAATTTTTGTGACATTTTTTTTTTATTATTTATTTTGCATTTTAGTGTAAATATGAGATCTGGGTCTTTTTGACCCCAGATCTCATATTTAAGAGGTCCTGTCATGCTTTTTTCCTATTACAAGGGATGTGTACCCAAATGTATTTATTTTAAAAAAGAAAGTGTCAAAATAAAAAATTCAAAAGTAAAATAAATAATAAAAAACATTTTTTTAAAGCGGCCGTCCCGACGAGTTTGTGCGCAGAAGCAAACGCATACGTGAGTAGTGCCCGCATATGGAAACAGTGTTCAAACCACACATGTGAGGTATCCCCGTGATCATTAGAGCCAGAGCAATAATTCTAGCCCTCTCCTGTAACTCAAAACTGGTAACCTGTAGAAATGTTTAAACATCGCTTATGGAGATTTTTAAGAGTAAAAGTTTGTCGTCATTCCACGAGCGGGCGCAATTTTGAAGCGTGACATGTTGGGTATCAATTTACTTGGCGTAACATTATCTTTCACATCCTGGATTCCCTAAGAGGTTTACTGGGATAGATGACAGGATATTGGCATGCATTAAAAAGGGGATTAACTCAAGAGATAAAGCGGTAATTCTCCCACTCTACAAGACTCTGGTCCGGCTTCCCCTAGAGTATGCTGTCCAGTTTTGGGCACCAGTCCTCAGGAAGGATGTACTGGAAATGGAGTGAGTACAGAGAAGGGCAACAAAGCTAATAAAGGGTCTGGAGGATATTAGTTATGTGAGGAAAGGTTGTGAGCACTGAACTTATTCTCTCTGGAGAAGAGACGCTTGAGAGGGGATATGATTTCAATTTACAAATACCGTACTGGTGACCTCCCAATAGGGATACAACTTTTCCACGGAAGGGAGTTTAACAAGACACGTGGCCACTCATTTAAATTAGAAGAAATAAGATTTAACCTTAAACTGCGTGTGGATGTGGAATTCCCTTCCACAGGTAGTGGTTTCAGCGGGGAGAATCAATAGTTTAAAAAAACTATTAGATAAGCACCTGAACGACCACAACGTACAGGGATATACAATGTAATACTGACATATAATCACACACATAGGTTGGACTTGATGGACTTGTGTCTTTTTTCAACTTCACCTACTGTAATAAAAAAAAAAAAATTGGGGTAACTTTACCGTTGTCTTATTTTTTAATTTAAAAAAGTGTATTTTTTCCAAAAAATGGTCTAGGGTATTAGAAAAAATATATATAATTTTTGGGGGTTCTAAGAAATTTTCTAGCAAAAAAAAAAACTGATTTTAACTTGTAAACAACAAAAAGAGGTTCGGTCCTTAAGTGGTTAATGTCTTTATCTACAACCTATCTATATCATATATGCATACCCACACACAGTACGTTCCTGCTCTATTAACTCTATCAGCAATGAGCTTTCCACAAACTCGTCAGTTAGAAAGTCAGTATATAAGAATATATATCTGTAACAATGCAGGAAAGGTACAAAATAAAAGAAATGTAAATGTTCACCTGTTGTCATCATCCTCTACTCTCTCCATTACCCCGGCAGTGGAAGAGACTAGTGAATGTTCGAGGCTGGAGTGGACATGTTTATGTCGATTTTCCTGGACATCAAGAATATCCAGGTGAGAGACGTGATCATGTCCCAACTCAGTATGCTGGATCTGTACAACCTGCAGGGAAATAGTAAACCCAGCTATTGATTTTTTTAACAATGTGCTTGTAGTAAAGCTTTTCAGTCAATGAAAATGCCATGCAATTTAGTTCAAGTGAACCACCATTCTAACCACATGTATACCTTCCTCTTGAATGGCCTTGTCCAGAGAAGCCTAGACATTAGTGTTGATTTACTAATGCTGGCCATAGATGAGTCTATTTTTTTTTTTGTTCAACCAAGGAGACTGATTCGCCCATCCACGCCTTTAAAGTATGTGTTCTGACATCGGGGGGACATCCCCACCATCAGAATGCACAAATCAGCATTGCAGACTATAGCTTGCAGTGCTGATAAAATGTGTGAAATCCAACAAGGCATTTGTACAGAAGTCAATCGGTAGATTGACTTCTTACAACCTTCATGCCCATACATGGATTGCAATTTGGCTGGTCCCTGCTGAACTGGCCGAATTCCGATTCATGTATGGCCTGCTTAAAGTGGAGTTCCACCCAAAAGTGGAACTTCCACTCATTTGTCTCCTCCCCCCCTCCGGTGCCACTTGGGGGGGAGGGGGGACAGGATACCTGTCTTTGACAGGTATCCTGTTTCCACTAATGGAGCCACGGCTATTGATGTCACCGTTTGGCTCCCTCCTCCTTCCCCTGTCGCCGGGCCAATAGGAAAGAGGAGTGGAGCCTCGAGCATGCGCAGTAGGGTTTTCCCGGCGTGAAGCAGTAAGGCTACTTAAACTTGGTTAAAGACTGCACACTGCATTTTTCTTGACCTTTCTTGCACTAAAAAGTGCCAATAATGGCCAACAATAAATCCATATTAATTTAAATTGGTGATATTAATTAAAAAGTAGAATATAATACAATTCTATATAAAAATATAAATAATTTTTTAAAAACTGTCATATTTGGTTTCGGTTTTTGGCGAAGTGCATCCTACATTTTTGGTTTCGGGCAAAAGTAGTTGCCTTAAAGTGGTTGTAACCCTAAAAAAAAGAAAATGTATCCTCTTCCTTTAAAGCATGAATAACAGCACAGTGCTGGTGCTGTGTAATTTGGCCCACTGTAAAATCTAAAATACCTGGCTGATGCTGCGAGGTGGTGCCCTCCCCTTTGTAAACTGACCACTTTTTTTTTTTTTAATAGCTGCTGAGCCCTGATTACTGTGGTCACTTTACGGACCTCCGTCATGCCGCTGTCTCTCCCCTCTCCCCTCTCCCCTCTCCCCCTCCCTGCCTGTCAGCTAGTGTCAGTGCCCACCCCTCTCCGCCTGCTGCTAAAATAACTTTGTGTACTTTATAGTTTCTCCTCTGTTGCATAATGTTATGTGCCCCAGCGTATGTTCTACATAAAAAATCTGTATGTGTATACCCTGGTTCAGAGCTCACGTGACCGCCCGCCGCAGCAGGCAGTCACATGAGCACCGATTGGCGCTCTGATATAAGGTATACAGATACATATTTTTTATATAGAATATACGCCGGGGCACATAACATCACGCAACAGAGAGGAATCTATTAAGTACACAAAGTGGCTTTACAACCACTTTAAGTTCACCTTTTTTATTCTAAAATCCAGCTCCCCTATGTACCAATATACCATTAATGTTCCCTCGGTTGCAGACCAATAAAAGCTTTCTTTGATTTTTAGAACAAGGCCTTACCGAAGCCCCTGCTGTGTTCATAGAAAATGGCATGACTTCCTGGTATGTAGATTTGGGATGGGAGAGCCAGTAAGACACAGGAAGCAGTATACCAGCTGACCTCATTAGCACACTTACCCTGCACCCATTAAACCAGGTTTGCATGGCATCCCTCCACATGTGCAATTGCCTGGCTTGTCAATGTAAGCTGTCACAGCTGCTATGTTTGCCCACCGTCTCTCCAGATGGGTCTGGGCTGCATGCTAAACTCTGGGGCCAGGAAGTTTTCTATGAATACAGCAGGGGCTATGGTAAGGCCTTGTTCTAAAAAAAAAAATTAAGAAAGCTTTTAGTTGTCTGCAAACGAGGTACATTAATGGTATTTTGGTACATAGGGGAGCTGGATTTTAGAAAAAAAAGTGAACTTAGCCTTTAAGGAACTGTAGGATCACTATAGCATACATTACACATTTCTGTTATCTGGTTTATGTAAAAGGGTTTTTATAACATTGAATGATAAATATGTAAAAAAAATTTTTTTTATCATAATAAATAAAGGAAGTATCACAAGGACATAGTGACCCAAGGCTTTTTGTGTGATGTCCCCCCATACAACGATAGATAGAAAGCTAGATAGATATTGCTGATAATTACTAAATAACCAAAAGCCATATTAAACCAAAAAGAAAACATTGTTTATATTGCAGCTTACTATTTTTTAGATGCGATGGCTGCATTCTTTTTTTTTAGGCTTCAAGCACACAGGGCACTTGCTTTTCTCCTTTAAATGTAAGAACTCCTGGCAGGAAAAAAGCTGTTTAAAAGCACACCTAAAGCCACATATTGCACACACATTTAGGCGTTAATGGATTCTACTAGACAGAATATCATTTTATTCTGGCCATAGGAATGCATTAACGTGCAAATGCACCTAAACACACCTTGACATGCATTTAGGCATGTCAATCGTTTTTTCTGGTCAAAAGCTTTGCTCTGATGATGGGGTGTTTTTTTTCAGCCTGTAAACACTCCTCTTCTAATACCTGTGTAAATGCTTGTGTGTGCATGGACACAAAGGCTAACATAGAGGATGAGGTGCTTTTACAGGCTGAAAAAAAAAACCTCAAACACCTGTAAAGTGCCGTTTATAAGGCTAGTGTGCATGAGGGCTTTTGGTTTTCCTTCTGTTATTTTCACCTGGTGATCATGGCCGTTTGGCTGTACTTCTCCTATGGTTCACAGGAGTGCAGTTTGTTCTAAACTCCTGTTACCTGTTTTCAGCCGACAGCGGGCTAAAGCCCGCTGTCAGCTGATGTCACAGAGCCAGTCCAGGATGGGGAAAGATCGAAACCATATGGTCGGGATCCGCCCACATGCCTGGACCGCCACCAGGTTCAGCCTCTCGGCGAGCTGCTGAGAGCCTGAGCCAGCCACTCCCGACCCCTCCACAGCCCAGTGCTCCAGTGAGTACGGGGGGGGGGGCAGAGCAGAGAGCCGGGGACTGACAGTCACCAGCTCTCTACTCACGGAGCGCTGAGAACCGAGCGATCAGTGTTTGGTCCCTTGGTTCTACATCTTAGAGCCAGGGGGGAACAGATGCAGCATCGGACCACTCTTTTAAACAGTTTAACCTAATGTTGTTAATGTAAGCTGGCCATACACCAGTAGAATTTAGTTCAAACATTCTTACAAAAAAAGTAACTACAGGTACATTTTTTTCAATTACCTGTGTTATATTTATTTTTGCCCTGACATAAATATTAATTTATCTTATGTTATATTTTACATTGAGTCATTCACCTGTACTTTTCCAAGCCCAAGATTTCTCAGTAAATGTGTGAGCCCCTGGTAAGTCAATGTGTTATTTTCACCATACAAGTGAAAGAGCTGCCGAAGGTAGTACCCTTGTTCCTTCTCGGCCTCCTCCAGATAGGTGACATTATTCAAAAGTCCTTGTTTAGGGGGCTCTTGTTTGCTTGAAGTGACAATCTGATTGTGTAATTTGTCCTGACATGCAAAGGGTGTGCAGAATATCCAGAGGATGAAAGGAAGCACAAGCCAGGCCCTATGGAAAAGCATCTGAAAACAAAGAAAAAAAAAAACAATAACTTAAAGAGAACAATTTTTATGATCAGAACTTAAAAAATAACATTTAAAATGGTACTTTTTTATTTTTTGCCGGGTATATATTAAATACAGATATTGCATATTTATATCATGGCTGATCGGTGAATGTCTACAGTTGTGGCAAACAAAAAAGGAAAAATAAGCAGCTAAATGACTCAGAGGAGGTACACAACCTGTCCTCTAGTAAAGGGATCAATTATACCCCAGGCTGCTAACTAGCATGTTGGCAGTCCTGGGCAGTCCTGTGCTTTCTTATTAAAAAATGCCCAGCAGACTTTGTAAAGTGCCATTAATGTAATTAAATAATAAATGTTTATTTGATAATAGTAACATTTGCTGAGAGTGAGGAGGCTTCCATTGCTGAGTTCTACATCTGAAATCAGTAGTATTAATACTATCTGATCCAATGACCTACCGGAAGGTCTGACCTTTTTTTTAAGTTAGCGACCCCCCTTATTGAACCCAGAGAAAAGTCATTGACATAAAACAAGTATGCCAATCAGGAGCTCTAATGTCATTTGTGACCCAACTTGATGCATACTTGTGAGTGATTCAGACAATCCTGAAGCCAAAGATAGCCAAGCAAAAAGCATGCAAATAGCATGCAAAGCTCTGCTCTAGTAGCCACCATCTTATTACAGGATTTCTGTATTACAGGTACTTATATAGCACTGTCAAATTACGCAGCACTTTACATATTATGGGGTTGATTTACTAAAGGCAAATAGACTGTGCCATCTGCAAAGTGCAGTTGCTCCAGAGCTTAGTAAATGAGGTATAGGTTCACATTGCAAAGAATACCCAATCACATGCAAGGAAAAAAAACAAAAAAAAAAAACAGCATTTTTCCTTGCACATGATTGGATGATGGAAGTCAGCAGAACTTCTGCTTAATTGCTAAGCTCTTGAGCAACTACACAGTCTTTTTGCCTTTAATAAATTAACCCCTATGCATTGTACATTGACGTCAGTCCCTTCCCTCAAGGAGCTTACAATCTAAGGTTTCTAAAGCCTTTTACACACAATGAGGCTATCAGACAATTTTTTACATGCTAGTCTCCATATTGAAAACGAATAGGTTAATAAAGTACAAACATTTTCATGTTTGTCCCTTCGGAAAATTTTGGACGAAAGCTGTGTATTAACAATCAGATTATCATACGATCAATTCGAAATTGGTATTTTTGTATAATTTTCTCATTGTGTGAACGGACCTTTACTCATATATACACATACTAGGGCCGATTTAGACAGGAGCCAATTAACCTACTAACATGTCTTTGGAGTGTGGGAGGAAACCAGAGTATCCAGAGGAAACCCACGCAGGCACAGGGAGAACATACATATTCTTTGCAGCTAGTGTTGTGGTTGGGATTCAAACCAACAACCCTAGTGCTCCTAGGCAGAAGTGTTAAACACTTAGCTACTAATTTTATACAGATAATTTTAAAAAGATCTGCAAACATCCATCAATGAATATAAAAAACGTATCAAGTTTGTAAATGTAAGATGGGAAAATTAAAACAAAAATAACTAAAAACTATTATAAAGAGAAATAGAAAATTGGGAAGTTGCGCATACCAATACACCCTAAAAGATGAGTAAGAAACTTACACTGGCCTTGCAACACAGTGCATAGCTGAGTACTCAATGTACTAATGTGCTAACTGCAGAGACACATTCTGCTATAAACCAACAATTAATAGGTGACTTATAAAAATCAAATTGTGATATGTACATAAATATATAACAATTCAAAATTCTTGTGAAAAACATGATCCAAAATACAAATTAATACACCCAGTGACGGATATCTATAATTAGTCCCAATATGGCATATATATCATATGGGTAAGATTATGAATAGAAAACAACGTTCATATGTGAATATATATGTGAAAAAAAAAGTCCAATGGTGAGATGAATTTGAAGGATAAATGACATCTATACATCCAGGAATTTTCAGATTCTGAACATCTGATCTTAAACTTCTTTTATAGAATTATGAGTGCTAATAAACACCACCACCAGAAAAGATTGTCCCCTTACCGGAAATGTATGACCCCCCGTCACAGAGGGTCAAACAGGCATCTTTTTTTAGGTTATCTCTGTGGTAATTTTCAATGGGACTCTGGTCACGGATCTCCAGGAAATTCTGGCACAGGGCTCAATGGATCACCGGATATCCTTCCAAGATCTCCCCCGCAGTATGCTTTTATATAAAAGGAATTAAGAAACTCCCATAGTGAAGTAACATCAAAGTTTATTTAAAAAAATATCATGAACACTTACATGAAAGTAAAAACGATCAGCCCAAAGGTCTGGTGCACCGGCCGGTTGCACACAAACTGGTAAGCACAATAACACTGCAACAGCTTCTTCTATGAGGTGGTGACAGTGCGCCGCTTCGCCCTATGCACTGTGTTGCAAGGCCAGTGTAAGTTTCTTACTCATCTTTTAGGGTGTATTGGTATGCGCAACTTTCCAATTTTCTATTTCACTTTGTACGGTTTATATGCACGTTTTTAGTTGCTGCTGCCTTATTGGTTTGAAATTAACCTTATTGCCACATATCATCATCTATTTTTGTTGTTACGATCCCTAGCGCAGTTTTTCTGCCCTTTTTCTTATTATAAAGAGAGCACTAAACACATCTCCATAGTGAAAATAGATAGCCGCAATAAACCTCCTGCAGATGTTCCACACTCAGTAGCAAGATTGATCACTTTTATTTTTAACGCCCCCAAAAATACAATTGTCCTTTCATGGAAATCCCATACAATAAACTTCTCTCAAGTTCTTTTCTGACTAAATGGAACTATGATAAATTAGACATTATTGGCTATCTTATCTGATACATATGAGAAATTCTGGTCCTCTTCGTTCTCAAATTCTTAACGTGACCTGAGAGCACTAAGCCCCCGTACACACGGTCGGAAATTCCAACCACAAACTCCGTCAGATTTTTTCAGATGGATTTTGTCAAAAACTGGTGTTGCATACACACGGTCGGACAAAGTTGTCGGAAAATCCGATCATTCCGAACGTGGTGACGTTCGTTGCGTACGACGGAACTACGTAGAGGCTAGTAGCCAATAGCTTTGGTCTCATAGTTTGATCTGAGCATGCATGGCACTTTGTCCGTCGGAATTCTCTACACACGATTGGAAAAAGTCCGATCGGATTTTGTTGTCGGAAAATTTGAGAGCAGGATCTCAAATTTTTTCAACAGAAAAAGTCAGATGGAGCCCACACACGGGCGGATTTTCTGACAACATGGTCCGATCGGACATTTTCCGTCGGAAATTCCGACCGTGTGTACGGGGCATAACTCTTTGAACTGCTACCAAACTCACCTGGTCCATGGGGGGTGCTGGAGAGAGGTAATTTACCTGCCTTACCTCCATCTTTCCACCCTTTTTCCCCTTACCCCTTTACCTTTCCTCTATTTAATTTCCTCTGTCTTTTCTTCCTTTCTTTTCCTGACCACGTTACTTTACTACTCTGTCCTCTAAACCCCCATAGCTCATTAAGCCCTGGAAATGCCATACAGTAATGATAATAACGAATACTCAGTGGACACTTCTCAATTATATTTAAAATGTCTTATTCCTTTGATAATAAAGACATTTTTTTGTGTGGCACATATCACTTAAATAGGTCTATGATTTTACACACCTTATATTTTTGTTTACTTTCTTGTAATGAGAGAACCTGTTTTGGGGCATTTACCCCCTTTTTTTATAAGTATATTAAAAACCTAATTAAAACAATTGAACAAGAAAAAAGAAAGCCATTTTCCTGACAGACTCCATGGCAGCCTACGTGTGGGTTAACCCCGCCTCCTCTCCAATGCTATAGGACCCCATTCAAATAAAAGAGAGCTCACCGCTAGGCACTGTGTTCCTTTTTTGTCCTCCTCATGGACCTACATCACGTTTGTTCCTGTTGGCGTCCGGTCGGAATAATAAGGATGGATCGTTCCCTTCATGCGGTGCAACCAGGAGCCCAGCTACGAGCGGGCGAATATCTTTTCAAATGGCACTGGATTCCCCAGTAGTGGGCGGAAGGTGGTCTCGGTGTACCAGCAGGTGGACGCTTCAACGGCTGGCAAGGTCTGCAATTCCTCATGTTTATCTCCATGGCAGCCATTTCTTTGGTTATGCTTGTGATATCAGTCCCTGCTTTCCTCTGGTACTTCCCGGTACTCTCGGTACCTCTGTCTTCCCCCTCCTGGCACCTGGAACGCTTCTGCGTTCCAGGCAGTATTATTGTCTATCCTTTAAAAAAAAAAAAAAAAAAAAATATAAAAAAAGGGAAAATGTGTGTATACATGTGTTTTTGTACGTATGACAATTTCATGGTCTTTCGCGTTGGCTTGTTTTTTTGTGTGATTTTTTCCGGGGCAACTGCAGACCATCCGTGCATGTGTTCCCCACGGCGCAGGCGCGGGGTGGGGGAGAGCGGTGATTGTCACTCAGGCGGGGGAATTCAAAGCTCTGCCATTCCTCCTCCGACTAGAGGAGACGTTGCCATTCCTCCTCCGACTAGAGCAGTGTGTTGCCAGTCCTCCTCCGCCTAGAGGAGATGTTGCCATTCCTCCTGATAGAGGAGATGTTTTTGTGTTGCCATTCCTCCTCCGACTAGGGGAGACGTTGCCATTCCTCCTACTAGATGAGACGTTGCCATTCCTCCTCCGACTCTCTTCCGACCTCCGACTAGAGGAGACGTTGCCATTCCTCCTCCGACTAGAGGAGACGTTGCCATTCCTCCTCCGACTAGAGGAGACGTTGCCATTCCTCCTCCGACTAGAGGAGACGTTGCCATTCCTCCTCCGACTAGAGGAGACGTTGCCATTCCTCCTCCGACCATTCCTCCTCCGACTAGAGGAGACGTTGCCATTCCTCCTCCGACTAGAGGAGACGTTGCCATTCCTCCTCCGACTAGAGGAGACGTTGCCATTCCTCCTCCGACTAGAGGAGACGTTGCCATTCCTCCTCCGACTAGAGGAGATGTTGCCATTCCTCCTCCGACTAGAGGAGATGTTGCCATTCCTCCTCCGACTAGAGGAGATGTTGCCATTCCTCCTCCGACTAGAGGAGATGTTGCCATTCCTCCTCCGACTAGAGGAGATGATTCTCCTAGTTACATTTAGGTCCAAAAGTCCACTAAAGTTAATTCTCTGGATATAGGCGGAATTCGGAAGGTATAACTGTGAGTGGTTTCCAGCTTCGACTAGAAACAACTGCGACTTGGATCATCTAGTTCATCTTTCAGCCTTTTTATAAATAGGGGCCTGGTCCCTCTGGAAGAAGTATGGCACGTTATGCCAGGGATATATAGCGGTTTCATGGGCAGCAGCCCAGCACGGGGCTCCAGACGTGATCTACAAAGCGGCCTCATGGGCCTCTATTAAAATGTTATCGTCATAATGCTGAGTCCGCTTCGCTATCTTCTTTGAAACTTCAGTAATAGATCGTGTCTGTTGACGGGTCAAATTGGAATTTAGTGCTGTTCAGCATACCACCCGTGTGGATTGGCTAGTTATTTCCCACACGTAGGTCTACTCAGTGTGCTCAGATGCTGCTCATGTTGTCTGCCTTTTATTGAAAAAAAAAATTACACATGTGAGGTATCGTCACAATCGTTAGAGCGAGAGCAATAATTCAAGCAAAAAATCTCCTCTGTAACTTAAAACCGGTAACCTGTAGAAATTTTTAAAGGTCGCCTATGGAGATTTTTAAGAGTCAAAGTTTGTCGTCATTCCACGAATGAGCGCAATTTTGAAGCATGACATGTTGGGTATTAATTTACTCGGCGTAACATTATCTTTCACAACATTAAAAAACATTTGGCTAACTTTACTGTTTTCTTATCTTTTAATTAAAAGAAAAGTGTATTTTTTAAAAAGGAATTGCGTTTGTAAGACCGCTGCGCAAATACGGTATGACATAAAGTATTCCAATGACTGCCATTTTTTTCTCTAGGGTGTCTTAAAATATATATATAATGTTTGGGGGTTCTAAGTAATAGTCTAGCAAAAAAAATATGATTTTAACTTTAAACAACACGTTTGAAAAATAGGCCTGGTCCTTAAGTGGTTAATCGCCCAGACAGGAAGAGTCAAGTGTGGGCTATCAGTATTTAGGGTCCTGATGGAAGGATGATCTGGATACCACATCCTGATCACTACTAATACTAAACAGCGTCATGTTTCTCATTTGTTTGAACTGAACATATTGTTTGAAAGAGGCTGTTAAGCCTGAAGAACCCTTTTTGTTAGGCCCCTTTCACACTGGGGCGGTTTGCAGGCGCTATTGCGCTAAAAATAGCGCCTGCAAACTGACCCGAAACAGCTGTTGCTGTGTCTTCAGTGTGAAAGCCCGAGGGCTTTCACACTGAAGCGGTGCGCTTGCAGGACGCTGGAAAATGTCCTGCAAGCCGCATCTTTGGCTCGCTGTAGGAGCGGTATATTTACCACTCCTATAGTGCCCGTACCCATTAAAAACAATGGGGCAGCGCTCCGAACCCGCCCGCAAAACGCTGCTGCAGCGGCAGTTTGCGGGCGGTATTAACCCTTTTTCGGCCGCTCGCGGGGGTTAAACCGCCCCGCGAGCGGCCGCAATGCGCCGCTAAAACGACGGTAAAGCAGCGCTAAATATAGCGCCGCTTTACCGCCAGCGCCCCCAACGCCCCAGTGTGAAACTAGCCTTACAGTTGCTGTTGGGGCTTCCCCTTCTCTTTTATCTTTTATCTCTATTAAGTAGATGTAAACTCGATTCATGAAATTTGAGCTGGGCACATCTATCTGTAATGTTTTCTTATCTCTCTCCAAAGCACTAAGTTCAGTGGCTTTCTCCTGCTTCATTCTTCTGTTATCAGCATTATAACTTCTGACAATTTCTCAAACACGTGTGATAAAACCAGCCAGAATTTGTGTCAGGGTGGGTGCTATAAATAGATTAGCAGAAAGCTGCTTTACTCACAGGACAGCTCTGAAAGTCTTTGCCTATGTGGAGGGGAGTGTATGCGCCTTTCCTCCAATCAGCTCTCTCCCAGTATAATCCAACACTACACTGTTACTGCTGAATGAGGAAATTAAAATTCTAACACGATGTGCACTTTCTAAACAGTATTAGGTAAATTTAGGTGCTCTCTGCCTACCAGGGAGCAGTGATCCATTGATGGGGTCTGCTCAGTGTGTTCAGATGCTGCTCATGTTGTCTGCCTGTTTCACACTGGTCCAATAGGACAAGGCATATTGGACAGTGGGAGGAAACCTGACAAATTGGAACATAGGCGTAGTTACAGCCCTGGCCATTGGCAGAAGAAGGTACCTCAAGGCATGATGGGTGACTGTATATATGCCTAGGGCATATGTGCTCGGGGTCTTTAGCTGGACAGAAGAGTCCCAGAGGGAGGGAGGCTGCTTCCCCTCCTCTGTACAGGCTGCCCTGCGGCCTCAGTTAGTCAACCTGAGGGCCGGAGCTACAGAAGCTGCAACCCAGATGTCCAGTAGAGCTGACTAGGAGGGAGACACGTCTAGAAGGATCTGTTCCTGGCTACTGTGAGTACAGATCTGTGTCTAGGGGCCTGTTCTGCGCAGTGGCAGCTGGGAGGGCAGCAGACAGACCTGACCACAGACCCCCCGTCGCTCCAGCCTGCCACCCCACACTAACCCACCCCATCACTCGAGCCCGCCACCGCACACCATTGCCAAAACCACCCGCCCTTGGTAGCCAGCTTGTCCCCTAGCCCGCCGGGCCCTCGTCAGCCCCACAGTTACCCCGTGCAGGGTGGCTTCCCCCCTCAGTCTCCTCCATGTCCCGGCCGTCGCTTCTCCTCCTGGCCAATGGGATCTCAGGACCAGCTTACTGATTGTCCGGGAGAAGACATACAAGAATATTAATTTGCTAATGTCATACAACAGGGTGGGCTCTGGGTGCAGTGTTCTGCGCCCTGAGCCCACCCTTTTTTAAGCCAGTTAGAGCCTCATGCTCTAATCATGTGCTTCTAAAATAAAAAAGCCATAGAAATCCATGCATCCGGCGCCCCGCATGTAGATTAGGGGGCCGGGCGCATGGATTAGGGGGGCGGCACCCATGCGCCTGCATGAGCGGCCGCCACTGGTTCTGAGAGGGCCATCCCTTCCGGCTAGTGAAGTCAGTGGATGGGTGTCAGCTAAAGGGGATACTAGTGAGTGTCCTGAAGAAGAGTAGTGCATTGAGTCTGTTGCCAGAGCAAGCAAAGGACTTATTCTCCCACACAGCTATAGTGTGGTCCAGCAGGGAATCTGCTATCCAGTTCAATTTAATGGGGTCAAGTGAGAGTTGTCCTCGTCTGTGCATAGTTCAAGTTGGAGTATCTCACTAATCCCTTCTCCTATCCAAGTTCTACCAATAAATACCAAAAAAAAACAAATACCCTAGACTGATCATTGGATAACGAGCGATACGGTGAAAAGAGTCCGGCCGCAGGATAATCAGAGGGAGGCCCAGAGAAGACTATACTCAGCAACCCCTACGGGGGCAGTGCTGCATGAATAAATATAAGATGTGGGAATTAAGCCCTGGTCCCCTTTAACATGGGGACATGGTACCTTGCAGTTTTTTTTTTTTTTTTCAGGGCAGCACAGTGGCCAAGTGGTTAGCACTCTCACCTAGCAGCGCAAGGGTTTCCTCCGGGCACTCTGATTTCTTCCCAAATTCCAAAGACATGCTGGTAGTTTAATTGGCTCCTGTCTAAACTGGTTCTAGTAGATTTATGACTGCGAGATAGGCACCTTAGATTGTAAGCTCCTTGAGGGCAGGGACTGATGTGAATGTATAATAAATATTATTTTTGTAAACAATGTGTACTGTTCCTTTAATAAAAAAAAAAAAATCAACTTATGGAGTTTTCCTAAAAATTCACAAAAGACTGTAATACAGGTAAGCAGCTTGGAGGTCTAGGAAAGGGGGGCAGCGAGCCTTCAGAACATTACCATGACACATGCCCTCAACATAAATAGGGTACCTTACAAGGAGGCCAACCCCCCCCCCCCCCCCCCCCTTTGCAAATCACCTTGTTTTCATACTAATGTGGAAAAGGGCCTCATCCTTGTCATTCACCGGGACCCAACAATCTTCACATGCTGCTGCAAATTACACATTTGTAGACAGCTCCAGGGATGTTGGGTGACTATATTAGGTCAATGACGTCACTTAGGATTCCCAGACATTTTTTTTACAAATAAAAACAACCTGACCGATGTTACAAACATCAGCTGGAGGTTTGGGTGTGTGAACTGGGCAAACACAGTCAGTTTGTTTGCCTGTTCGCCAAACTGTGAACCGGCTGGCTTCATGGCAAAGTCATATTCAACTCAAACCTGATCCCTATAAATGAATGATAGGGTTCGGCAACCAGAACCCTTCAACCAACCAAGTCCCATCATACTGTGGTAAAAATATGCATATTCCCACTGAAAACCCCCATCCAGTCATTCAGGGGCAGCAGTATTGCCTCATGAATGCCTTCAGCTGCACCTGTACCTTTCTCTGAAAAGTGATCCACTTTTTCAAAAATCAATGCAGGTAAAAACAAATGCCTGGTACACACTATGAGTTTTTTTTTCATTCAACCCAGCCAACTTAATTGAGCTTGGGAGGAGCTCACTGTATTAACTATCTAATGTTAGTACAGTGATCTCCCCACTGAGCTATTGGATTCTGCCAGAATACACCGGTCAGCACTCGCAGCCATTGGCTACCATTGCTGATTGGATGATGGTTTTCCAGCATGCCCTTTCAACAGAAGCCGGCCATTCCACCAGCTTCTGTTGGACAGGCTGGTGTACACACGGGTCAAATATCGACCGGTATCGGGCAGTTCAACAGAAACCGTCCAATATTCAGCCCGTGTGTACGGAGCATACGCCTAAGTAAAACTGGCTGTAGATGGATTGAAATTAGGCTGGTTCATTGGGGAAAGGCTTAATTAAGGCTTAAATTGATTGTTAGATCGACTTCTGTTGAACGGGAATGTTGGAAAACTTTTGTTAACCAGCTAATGCAGTCACTAATCAGTGTATTCTGACAGCATACAATGTCCTGGCAGGGAGGGATTTCTCTATCCACCTTATTTGTGTGTATGGCGAATCCATTAAGTTTTTTTTGGTTCAACCCACTGCCTGAACAAAAAAAACAATAATTTATGGACAGTTTAAAAGAGAAGTATGGGTTTTGTTTTCCAGAATCATACTTACCTAGGTGGATGCAGCATCGATTCAATGCTGCATCTGTCTAACACTGAGAACCGATCGATCAAACACCGCCGACCGCTCAGTTCTCAAGGCTCGGTCACCGATGTCTGCTATGCCCCCTCCTCTCACTCACTGGCTCAGGCTGCCAGTGGCTCGCTGAGAGGCTGAGCCAGGTGTTGGTCCAGGCATGTGGGTGGATCCCGACTTCATTTTCGCGATCTTGCCCGAGCCTGGACCAACCCGCTGTCTGTTGAAAATGGGTTGAAAATGGGTCACAAGAGTGCATAACAAACTGCACTCCTGTGATCAACAGGAGAAGTAGAGTCAAACGAGCTTTGGCTGTACTTCAACTAGAGATCTATTTTTAATGGTACAATGGATGTGTATTACAAAAGAATGCCAGCCAAAAACCTTTTTTTTAAAGGATAAGTTCACCGTTGTAAAAAATAAATAAATAAATGTACATCTTTTGGGCTGTGGAGGGGGTGGGAGCAGCCGGCTCAGGCTCTTAGTGGCTCGCTGAGAGGCTGAGCCGGGTACTGGTCCAGGCATGTGGGCGGATCCTGGCTTCATTTTCAGGATCTTGCCTGAGCCTGGACCAGCTCTGTAACGTCAGCTGACAGCAGGGCTTCAGCCTGCTGTTTGCTGAAAACAGGTCACAGGAGTGCAGAACGAACTGCACTCCTGTGATCCACAGGAGAAGTACAGCCAAATGAGTACTTCTCCTTTAAAGTGGAAGTAAACCCACCTATCGTTTTCAGCCAAGAAGCTGCCATCTTTGCCTCTGTTTAATCTTCAACTGCCACAGTGCTGCACATGTGATCCGTTATGACACCAGCCATTGGATGGTTTGACTGTTTGGTTGAGAGCACAGCCAATGTGCAGTTAGCATTCACGGCATGCTTTTTTTTTAGACTGTTAAATCGATGGGTTTACTTCCGCTTTAAGTAACTAGAGAGCTATTTTTATGGTACAATGGATGTGTATTACAATAGAATGCCAGCCAAAAACCTTCCTTTTTTTAGCTTTGGATAGCATAGGGAAGAATTTTTAAAGGATAAGTTCGCCTTTGTAAAAAAATAAAAATAAAAAAAATTATAAATGTACATCTTTTTGCAGGTAAAAAAATGCATTTATTATTTTTTTTACTAGTAGTCTGCAAAGCATTGCACCGGCAATCAGCAGATCACATGTGCAATGCCTGGCACTTGCAGACTGTCAATGTATCTGTCTTCTTTTATGGGCAGGCATTACATACTGACAGGAAGCATCAATGAACTTCCTAGAGCACTCAACAGCACCCTGGTAGTTCATTGAGAACTACAAGCCGACAGCCGCAAAGGCTGTTGATCTTGTAGTTCTCACATTCACAGAGCTCTGTGAATGAATGATGGGCGGAGCCCCGCATGGCTTTATTTATTAAAAATGTGACTGGAAGTAATACATAGAGATTATAGAACACCGCTCAATTCATATAAATGTCACCGTAGAGAGAGTCTGGAATTTCCTAGATGTGGAGGTTCCTCTGCCGACCTTCTACATATGCTTTGTAAATGCCCCCAGTTAGTTCACTATTGGCAGGGTATTATTGTTACCAATAATCAGGCTTTTCAGTCTCTGTTACATAATGACCCATTGACATATGTACTAAGTTTCTTAGAATTATTTACGCCTCAAGCTCGGACCTCTATCTCTAGGTTACTGTTTTTGGCCTGCAAATGTATTTTATTGTATTTTTATTAAAATAGATATCTCCGATCCCCTTACTTTCGAGGATTGGCAAGAGCAAGTTCATTCTAACCTGCTGAAAGAACGACAAATTCTATTGAATAGAGGTACCCCTCCCTCATAAATTTAATAAGCTGTGGGATCCATGGTTACATGTTTGGGGATTAGAAGATCCCCGCTCGCTGTCACAACGGGGTATGGGGCGGGGTGGGGGGGGGGGGTTGCGGGGGCTGCTGCAAAAGTAACATCTTACGTGTTACACCCTGAATATGGGTGTAACATGTTACAAACTTATCCTTTAATGCTCAGGAAGTGATAGTGGTCGCTAAGCAAGTGTTCTGCACTAAAGATGCACAGGATTAAAAAAAAAAAAAAAAAAAATTTTATTTTATATTTTTTTTTATATTTTTTATATGAAATATAAACTAGAAATATGCATGATAACAGGAAGAATACTAGACAATCACTTCAATTATACCAACTCGGATAAGTGGTAAAAAAAAATTGATTTATCCACTTTATAGTGATCTTAAATTGTAAGCGATTAAAAAACACACAAACAAAAGACATATAACATAGTGCAGAGATAGAATCCTGCTATTACTAGAATATATACTATAGTATGATACTTGCCAGTTTTGGTGTATGCAGTAAGGATTAATCTGCTGTAGATGCTCCTTCCTGCTCCACAGGCAAGCTGTCCCATATCCCACTCTCATTCACATCAAAGCTGTGCTGGCCAATGTAGTTTGCTTTTCTATCCCTACATTTGCCCATTGGAATACAAATTAAGCCTTGAATGGACGGGGGGAAGGGTACAGAAACTTGGCTCTGGCTTCCATAGACAAGTTAATGTTTAATTTATTCATCAAAATATTTTCTAATTTTAGATTGCACAGCTGCAAAATTATTTTTTTTCCCCCGAGAATTAGTAGAATATATTTTTAGACCTAAAGACTATGAAGAGGATAATTCAAATTTTACACAGATCAATGACTGATGATGACTTCTCTGCCTGCACTCTGTACAGCTGTCAAAGGGTTGTTGACTAGGAGCCCAGCCCTGTGTGTTTGGCTTCTGCATGGTCTTGGCAAGATAGATAACATTATAAGATAATATTTTATTGCCATTGTATACTTACAACAAAATTTATTAAAGTACTCATTACACTTTACAACAATTAAAAAAAAAAAAAAAAAGTCTCAACACAACAACACAAGCATACTCCAAACACATGCCCACGTATCTGTTCTTAAATATAGCTAAAATATATATATTTTTTTTTAACCACTTAAGGACCGAGACTCTTTTTGAGATTTGTTGTTTACAAGTTAAAAACTGTTTTTTTTGCTAGAAAATTACTTAGAACCCCCAAACATTATAAATGTTTTTTTTATAACACCCTAGAGAATAAAATGACGGTCGTTGCAATACTTTCTGTATAACCCCCTATTTGTGCAGCGGTCTTAAAGGGCACTTTTTTTGGAAAAAATACACTTTTTTTAATAAAAAAATAAGACAAAAGTAAAGTTTTTTTATATTTTGAAAGATAATGTTACGCCGAGAAAATTAATACCCAACATGTCATGTTTCAAAATTGTGCCCGCTCGTGGAATGGCGACAAACTTTTAGCCTTAAAAATCTCTATAGGCGTCGTTTAAAAAAATTCTACAGGTTGCTTGTTTTGAGTTACAGAGGAGGTCTAGGGCTAGAATTCTTGCTCTTGCTCTACCGATCGCGGCGATACCTCATGTGTGTGGTTTGAACACCGTTTTCATACGCAGGCGCTACCCATGTAAGTGTTCGATTCTGCACGCAAGCTTGGCGAAATGGGGCGCGTTTAAAAAAAAAAATGTCTTATTTATTTTACCTTTTATTTTTTATTTTTACACTGTTTTAAAAAAATAAAAAATAAATGTGTCACTTTTATTCCTATTACAAGGAATGTAAACATCTCTTGTAATAGAAAAAAAAAGCATGACAGGACCTCTTCAAAAATACCTTAGATCTCATACTTACACTAAAATGCTATAAAAAAAAAAAATGCTGTCATTTGAAGGAAAAAAAAAAAGTCCCTTTAAGAGCTATGGGCGGAAGTGACGTTTTGATGTCGCTTCCGCCCTCCAATGGTATGGATGGGAGCCATCTTACCCTCACTCGTTTCCATACCTAACACCAAAAAGGTATGTAAGTGACAAATCCGGTAAGCAGCGGAGGGCACCGGAGAGCGGCGGGAGGGGGGGCCCTCTCCCGCCGCTGATAAAAGTGATCTTGCGGCAAATACGCCGCAGAGACCACTATTATCGGAAAACGGACTGCATCACTGCATCAAATGGGTCTGCGTGGCTGTTGTCCCAGAAGGAAGCCACTTCTAAAGATAATGCATAAGAAAGCGCACATACAGTTTGCTGAAGACAAGCAGACTAAGGACATGGATTACTGGAACCATGTCCTGTGGTCTGATGAGACCAAGATAAGCTTATTCGGCTCAAATGGTGTCAAACGTGTGGCGGCAACCAGGTGAGGAGTACAAAGACATGTTTGGCTTGCCTACAGTCAAGCATGGTGTTGGGAGTGTGATGGTCTGGGGCTGCATGAGTGCTGCCGCCACTGGGGAACTACAGTTCATTGAGGGAACCATGAATGCCAACATGTACTGTGACATACTGAAGCAAAGCATGATCCCCTCCCTTCAGAGACTGGGCTGCAGGGCAGTATTCCAACATGATAACGACCCCAAACACACCTCCAAGCTGAGGGTAAAGGTGATGGACTGGCCAAGCATGTCTCCAGACCTAAACCCTATTGAGCATCTGTGGGGCATCCTCAAATGGAAGGTGGAGGAGCGCAAGGTCGCTAACATCCACCAGCTCCATGATGTCAACATGGAGGAGTGGAAGAGGACTCCAGTGGCAACCTGTGAAGCTCTGGTTAACTCCATGCCCAAGAGGGTTAAAGCAGTGCTGGAAAATAATGGTGGCCACACAAAATATTGACACTTTTGTTGCCAGCAGTTTAGACATTAATGGCTGTGTGTTAAGTTATTTTCAGAGGACAGAAAATTCCCACTGTTATACAAGCTGTACACATTACATTGTAGCAAAGTGTAATTTCTTCAGTGTTGTCACATGAAAAGATATCATAAAATATTTCCAAAAATGTGAGGGGTGTACTCACTTTTGTGAGATACTATATAGGGCTGTCTCATCATTATCTCGTATGAGTCCAATTAAAGTGGTGTCATCAGCAAACTTCACTAAATGTTTGACTCGTGTATGGGAGTACAGTCATGTGTAAACAACGTAAACAGGACAGGACTCAACACACATACCTGTGGTACCCCTTTATTCACAACCATAGTATTAGACACCTGATCTCCTATTCTCACCATTTGTGGTCTATTTGTTAGGAAATCCATAATCCAAAAGCACAGCAGTGGGTATACGCCCAAAGAAATAAAATTGTTCTAAAGGCAGACGTTTTTTTTTTTATCTTAATGCATTCTATCAATCGAAGTCGAGTGAACCAATGAGGAGGGAGAGGGGGGACCGAGCCACAGCTTTGTGTATGAATGGACACACAGAGCCGTGGCTCGAGTTCCCCCATAGCAAGCTGCTTGCTGTGGGAGTACTCGGCAGGTGAGAGGGGCCAGGAGTGCCAGCTAAATGTCCAGCCCGTCAGTGCACATGATGAATTCACGTGTACACGCCCCGCGGACCTTTTAACCCCTTCATGCCGACCGTACGCAAATATGTGGCCACTCCAGTACCGTTTTTTAGAGCCGGTCTTTGGCTTTCTTGGGATAACAACCGATGCGGCTAAGAAGCCACTTAGATGTTATCACAAGCAGCGGAATGGGATGTCCCCCCTCCCGCCGCCTTCTGCGGTTTGCCCAGGCTCTCCCTTACCACCTGGAATCGGCTTCAAACGGGTCTCGAATCTGGTAACCCGGAAGCAATGTCATGACATCACTTCTGGTTTACAAAAGACTTAAAGGTGCTAAATTTAAAAAAATGACTGTATTCAATACAGACAAACTTGGCATTGAACGCTTTTAAGTGCAAAGAAGGGATTTGGGGTCCCCCAGATCCCTCCATAAAGAGTACCTGTCACTGCCTATTACTGTCACAAGGGACGTTTACATTCCTTCTGACAGCAATAAAAGTGATCAGATTTTTTTTTTTCAAAGGGACAGTGTAAAAAAGTAAATAAAATAAATACGATTTAAAAAAAATAAATAAATAGAAATGGAACATGTTCTAAATATTTCCGACGGAACCAATTCCTATCGGGAAAACCGTTCGTCTGTATACTGTTCCAACGGACCAAAAACGATGCATGCTCTGAAGCAAGTATGAGACGGAAGCTATTGGCTACTGGCTATTGGACTTCCTTTTTCTAGTCCCGTCGTACGTATTGTACGTCACCGCGTTCTTGACGGTCGGACTTTGGTGTGATCGTGTGTACGCAAGACCGTTTCAGCGGAATTCCATCGGAACTCTGTCGGAAAAACCTTCAGAGTTTATTCCGACGAGAAAACCGGTCATGTGTACAGGGCATTACAAGAGTGAATTTGTCTTTTTACTCCAAACCTGTATAGTTTTAATATCTGGTCTTGTTCTTCAAACAAGGGGCTTAAAGAATATGTTACCCCAACATTTCATATTCCTGATATGTACCATGTAACTTGCTGACAGCTGATGACTCATCCGTTAACCACTTCCCACCCGGCCACTGCATATGTAGGGCTGGGTGGGCGCTCTCTCCTTCTGAGTGGACGTTCAGGAACGTCCCTCAGAAGGAACGGGATCACGCACGCGCATTCCCGCGCAGCAGCGCGATCACGATGCGCTCGTGACACACGGACATGGCGCATCTTAGCTCGGCAGAAGGGCTCTGTGATTGGCTGTCATGTGATGTAAACAAACAGCAGGTTGCTAGGCGATCGGCTGTCATGTAATGTAAACAAACAGCCGGTTGCTAGGCTATCGGCTCTCCTCTCCTCACATGGAAGTTGTCGGTGAGGAGAGGAGAGCATATCGTTGCAGCCGGCTGGTGATCAGTGAGTATGAGCTGTTTTTTTACAGCTTTTTACTCACTGATCACCAGTCTAGTGTCACAACACAGTAAAAACACACAAAGTAAACACACATGTCCTCACATAGTAATGATCCCCAAAACACATGTTCCCCACATATATAACAGTAAAATCACATGTCCCAATGATCATTTGCACACATATGTCTGTGATCGCCTGCGCACATCTGTACACGATCATTTGCGTACATATGTCCGTGATCACACAAATCAATTATTATACACTTAACGGGATTTTTTTTACCAAAAACATGTAGCAGAATACATTTTGGCTTAAATTTATGACAAAATTTAGATTTTATTGGATTTCTTTTAAAATAGAATAAAGAAAATATTTTTTTTTTTTTCCAAATTTCCGATTTTTTTTCACTTATATCGCAAAAAAAAAAAAAAACGGAGTTGTGAATAAATACCACCACAAGAAAGCTCTATTTGTGCGAACAAAATTATAAAAATCATCATTATCATTAAATGACAGTGCGAAAGCGATAAAAGCTGAAAATTGGTCTGGGAAGGAAGGGGGCGAAAGTGCCCAGTATTAATGTGGTTAAGGACGTGGCGTTTTTTTAAAGTCAGCAGCTACAAATACTGCAGCTGCTGACTTTTAAAATATGGACACTTACCCATCCAGCACGCCCGCGATGTCGGCACCCGAACCCGATCTGACGATCGGCTCTCGGGTGCTGCCGCCGCTATCATCGGTATGGGGATCAGGAAGTGAAGCCTACTGCGCATGCTGCGCAATAAGGATAGTCCCTGCTGTCTCTGGGATCCGTGTGTTTCCCAGCAGACAGCAGGGGCTCTGCAGGAAGTTGCGTAATAGCCCCAGAATCTGCGACTATCTATGCCCGGAAGTGGGTGCAGATACCTGTATTATACAGGTATCTGCACCCCCCTCCCCCCCTGAAAGATGCCAATTGTGGCACCGGAGGGGGGGAGGGTTCCGATGAGCGGAAGTTCCACTTTAGGCTGGAGCTCCGCTTTAAGGACACCGGTGGCCTCCACTTCCATAGAAAAAAAAATGCTCTGCTCAGCACTTAGCAGAGTGTAGGAGCTGTCAGTGATTTTTCTGCAAAAACGCTGCTGCTCCAGAACACGCTGGCAGAGGTTTTTTTTTTCTGCCACTAAACTCTTCTGTCAAAAAATGCTGCTAAAAGCCTATGTGTGCATTAACACATAGGATAACATGAAGGGGAGTTCAGGGGCAGTTACAGAAAAAAGTCTTATGCCCAAAACAGCAGCTGTAAAAACGCCCAGTGTGCATGAGGCCTTAAACATGGAATCATCATTACAGATGCATGATCTGATAGACCAAGACGTGGCAACAAAGTAGCACTGGAAAATATTGTATATACTATATACCTTATCTAAAACACTGTTCTCCCTTGTTGAGAAGTGCACATTACTAAGAAATTTAAAAAGAACAATTTCCAGCTCTACGTGATTGAACTCTCCAGCCACAATCATAACCCCCTCTGGATGCACATTTAGCTGACTGTTAATAGCGTCATATAATTTCTACAGAGCCAGCTTAGAATTTGCCCTTGGAGGTATCTACACAGCCACAATTATAACATTAGTAACTTTTCTTGGTATAAAATATGGTCTACATTTTAACATAAGATATTCCAAATGAGCTGAATAATATGGTTGGTGGACATTAGGAGGGTGACAAGCGCCCCATCCCGATGCCTATAGTTACTGATTTAAAGCACACGTGTGCTACTGATGACTTTATGAAAATGCTAGCTGCCTAACAGTCATGCTGATCCTTTACCTTCAATACATCCGGAATCATTGATCTTTCACAAGCATGCAGAAAATTAAGTCAGAGATCCTTACAAGTAAAGCTTGTTCTAAGTTAGTGACCCAAAGTATTGAACATTGCCAGTTAAGGAAATATCAGTAACAGCAGCCTCCATATGTCTCTGATGACATGTTTCCCTCAGAGCACTACCTACATACACAATTGTGAAAAAGATCCAAAAAGACCAACTGCAAACCCATATTCGCAATATTTACCATTGTAGGTAGTAGAGATCAACTCTGCAAACTTCTCTCCAGCTGCATTGGCATCATGTACAGTCCAGTCCAGGCAAATAAGACAATAACATCAGGATTTACTTGTTACTCCTCTTGTACAGGTAAAGTGAAACTGCCCACATTCCAAAAGGTCAAGTTTCACCTTCCGGGAGTGTGTGACACTGCTGCCACTTACTGGGGAAATTGGCTCTATCCATCTATCCAAAAATTACTAATGGCACACATTTTTCACTGACAACCTGAAATATGACATAAACTCCTATTATAAACAAAGGCAATCAATATTTAAAGTCTAAATTCGACATTAATGAAAAAATAATAAATGTGCATATTTTTGCAGGAAATAAATGTGTATTTATAATTCTTTTTTTCCCACAGGAGCCCACAAAGCATTGCACCCTTGACCAATGGATTAGTGGATTACGTGTACAGTGTCAGGCTTCTGCGGACAGTTCTTCCAGGTTTTTCAGGTTGAAAGCTAGAGGAAGTATCAAATGACGAGTGCTCTGATCAGGGGGTGAGGTTTGGGGTGCTTAGCAATATGTTATACCCTAAATACAGGTGTAACATATAACCTAGGTGAACTTAGCCTTTAAACAGTACAAACTATATGTAATCATTAACAATATTCATAACATGTAATCTGATTGGCTTTACAATAAAAAAATAATAACAGCATGACAAGATGTGAGTAAGACTAAGATTATGAAAGACATGGGGCATCCTGGGAAAGAACAGAAAAATATGTTTGGGCATGGTCAGTGGGAGGCCTTGTTGTATACACTGCACACATATACCACAGTCCTTGTACCCAAAAAATACTATTTACTGCATCCAAACTGACATTCCTGGCCCACCCCATGTCAGCACACAATGGGTTAACACCTCCTCCGGAGCTCCACGTGACCAACTGTTCCACATGACCCCCAACTAAGATGTTCTTCCTTTTTGATCTGCTTTAGGCCACCTGTTGATAAGTAATTTGTTTGCTGCATCCCACCCCTTGCCGAACCTACCCCTCCATGTTCAGCCTCTAATGGAGTTGGAAGACCCTGAATGCTGAAGTTAAATCCTCTTAAAAACTGGGTGCCCTTTTTGTGCCGGGGCCGTGGGCAAAATAATGCTTAACCACTTGCCTACCGGGCACGAACACCTCCTTCCTGACCAAGCCATTTTTCAGCTTTCAGCGCTGTCGCATTTTGAATGACAATTGCGCGGTCATGCAAGGATGTACCCAAATAAAATTTTTATCTTTTTTTCTCCACAGATAGAGCTTTATTTTGGTGGTATTTGATCACCTCTGCGGTTTTTATTTCTTGCGCTATAAACAAATTAAGAGGGACAAGTTTGAAAAAACGCAATATTTTTTACTTTTTATTATAATAAATATCGAATTTTTTTTTTTTTTTTTTTTAAACAATTTTTTTCCTCAGTTTAGGCCGATACGTATTCTTCTACATATTTTTGTTAAAAAAAATCGCAATAAGCGTCTATTGATTGGTTGGCGCAAAAGTTACAGCGTCTACAAAATAGGGGATAGATTTATAGCATTTTTAATATTCTTTTTTTGTTACTAGTAATGGCGGCGATTTGCGATTTTTATCGTGACTGCTACATTGCGGCGGACACTTCGGACACTTTTGACACATTTTTGGGACCATTCACATTTATACAGCGATCCGTGCTATAAAAATGCATTGATTACTGTATAAATGTGACTGGCAGGGAAGGGGTTAACACTAGGGGGCGCTGCAGGGGTTAATATGTTCCCTATGGGAGTGATTCTAACTGTGGGGGGAGGGGACTGACTGGGGGAGGGGACCGATCGGTGTCCCTATGTACAAGGGACACACCATCGGTCTCCTCTCCTCTGACAGGACGTGGATCTGTGTGTTTACACATACCGATCCACGTCCTGCTCACTTACCGGGCAATCGCGGGTGCCTGGCGGTCATCGCGACCGCTGGGCACGCGCATCGGGTCCCCAGCTACGCGGCGGGCACGCGCGCCCCCTAGTGGCCAAAAAAGCGAGCGCCGTCATATGACGGCGGCCCGCCACAAGAGCTGCACCGTCCCGCCATCATTTGACAGTGGGCGCTCAGCTACTAGTTAAACAGCATTGACATTGTATAGGTGTGGTATTATAAAGGCTCTGCAATGTCATCATTGCCTCTCCTTTTGTTTTTTTTCCCAGTCTTTTTATATGCAGTGCACCGCACTGCTCTCCTGGCTTTATTGCCAGTTTGAGAGCGGCTGTGGTCACAAGGTGCAAGGAGATGGGCAGCACAGGATGGGCCAGTCACCATGCTATGGTGTAAATGTTCGTGGAGGTCTGCAGTTGAGAGGGCTTCTCTCCCTCTCTCTCTGCAGTCCTGCCAGGTAAAGGACTTACCTCAGATTCTCCTGTCTGCCTCTGGATGTGCTGTCCTGGCTCCCCTGCTATGCTGTGTACTTCTATAGGTTTGACGGTCTGACTGTTTTTTGTCTCAGACTCTATGTCTGCTGTCTGCCTTTGGAAATACTGTCTGAGCTCACCTGCGGCTGCTTTTGAAGTGAGTGGAGGAAGGCAGATGGCTCTGAAAAAGACAGGGTCCCATGCTTTTTGGTGAGAGGTAATATGTTTTTTTTCCCATATATTTTGTGCAAATATGAGCTTGCCACACCTGTTAGTGGTGCAGAAGTTTAGCAAAGGTAGGAGGGGGCAACGTGGGACATGGTTTTTAAAAGAGTGCTCAAGGAAATTATGCAAATTACGGTGTTTTGCATTATTTTAGGAGCAGAAACCCTGAATGCAATGCTTCAAAAAACATAAGACCCGCCAACGATCATCTTATCCTGACCAGGACGATGAAACCTAACATGTTGTCGCCAGTGATGTAACAAACGCGATTAAAGTAAACGCCGTTACTTTAGAGGGTAACGAGTAATCTAACTGATTACTCTTCCCCTCGCGGTAACGCCGTTCCCATTACTAGATGACGCCGGTTCCTCTCTCCCCTCTGTGTACAGATCTGTACAGTTGAGGGGAGAGATCGGATGCCAGCACATACCCTGCCAATACTCTGCAATACCAGCCAATACCCTGACAATACTCTGCAACACCCTGCAATACCCAGGTAATACCCTGCCAATACTCTGCAATACTCTGACATACTCTGCAACACCCTGCAATACCCTGCCAATGCCCTGCAATACCCTGCCAATACTCTGCCAATACTCTGACAATACTCTGCAACACTCTGCCAATACTCTGCAACACTCTGCTAATACTCTGCAACACTCTGCTAATACTCTGAAATACCCTGCCAATACTCTGCAACACCCTGCCAATACTCTGCAACACCCTGCCATACCCAGCCATACTCTGCCATACTCTGCAATACCCCGTAATACCCATCCATACTCTGCAATACTCTGCCATACCCAGCCATACTCTGCCATACTCTGCAATACCCCGTAATACCTAGCCATACTCTGCAATACTCTGCCATACCCAGCCATACTCTGCAATACCCCGTAATACCCAGCCATACTCTGCAATACCCTGTAATACCCAGCCATACTCTGCAATACTCGGTAATACCCAGCCAATACTCTGCGATACCCAGCCAATACACTCTGCAATAACCTGCCAATACTCGGTAATACCCAGCCATACTCTGCAATACTCGGTAATACCCAGCCAATACTCTGCAATACCCTGCCAATACTCTGCAACACCCTGCCAATACTCTGCAATACCCTGCCAATACTCGGTAATACCCAGCCATACTCTGCAATACCCTGCCAATACTCTGCAACACCCTGCCAATACTCTGCAACACCCTGCCAATACTCTGCAACACCCTGCCACACCATGCCAATACTCTGCAACACCATGCCAATACTCTGCAACACCCTGCCAATACTCTGCAACACCCTGCCAATACTCTGCACTACCCTGCAACACCATGCCAATACTCTGCAACACCATGCCAATACTCTGCAACACCCTGCCAATAATCTGCAACACCCTGCCAATACTCTGCAACACCCTACCAATACTCTGCAACACCATGCCAATAATCTGCAACACCCTGCCAATACTCTGCAACACCCTGCCAATACTCTGCCATACCCAGCCATACTCTGCCATACTCTGCAATACTCTGCAATACTCGATAATACCCAGCCATACTCTGCAATAATCTGTAATACCCAGCCATACTCTGCAATACACGGTAATACCCAGCCATACTCGGCGATACCCAGCCGTACCCAGCCATGCTCAGCCGTACCCAGCCATACTCAGCCAATATTACAGTTGAGGAGATGACGTGGATATTACAGTGGGTGAGATTGTGGATATTACAGTGGGGGCTTTATGGTGGTGGAATTTTCACAGGTTTTTGCAAATTCAATTATTATTTGCTGATCCGAAAAATGATCCGATCTGTGACTCTGATCCGAGCATCGATCCGATCCGTGAGTTTGGGGGGGACAGATGTACAGAGGGGGAACAGATATATGTGTGTGGGGGGAACAGACGTGTAGTGGGGTACAGAGGGGGAACAGATATACGTGTGTGGGGGGGACAGGTGTGCAGTGGGGTACAGAGGGGAAACAGATATATGTGTTGGGGGGGAACAGATGTGCAGGGGGGTGCAGAGGGGAAATAGACGTGCAGGGGGGAACACGCCCCTTGCTTACAGTAATACTAGACCCGCCCCTAGGAATATTAGAAAAAAAAATCACAGTTACTTTTCTGAGTAACTAATTACTTTTCCAATGTAGTAACTGAGTTACTAACTCAATTACTTTTTTGAGAGAAGTAATTTGTAACGTAACTAATTACTTTTTTAAAGTAAGATGACCAACACTGGTTGTCACATTCATTGAACATGTGGTCAATACACTCTAAAGAAGATGTTTCCACTTACCCTGTGAAGGGACAGGGTCCAGGAGATTGGCACATTTATGCCAGCATGATAGAAAATGTCTTGCCAAGCTCAGGGTGCATTTTGGGCCTGCATGCAGTCTGCAGTGGCAGAGAAATGGATGTGGTTGTGCAAAATGATAAACCCTATAAAGGCGGCTATAGCAGAAAGTATGCTACAAATATCCACGCCACAAGCAACACCCAAAACGATAGAGCGTAAATCGCTCGTTGATGGAGGATGGTCTTTTCCCATAATGGCAGAGCGTAAACCGCTCGTTGATGAAGGATGACAGAGACCTCGTCAGAGGACCAATTTACAGTAACAGGTTCTCTAAGCTTTATCCAAATGGGATGGCTGATGTATGTTTATGCACTGCACTTCCAGGGGTGGATGCTGCCCTCTAGTGTCCGGGGCAGCAAGTGTCTTTGCCTTTTTAAAACTCGGTTTCTTTATCATACATCATGGGACACAGAGCCTAAGTAATTACTTAATGGGTTATGGGTCACCTTCAGATGTTGACACTGGTATACCCAATCAAGGAAGTTCACTCCATATATAACCCCTCCTCCTTCCAGGAGCACATCAGTTTTTTCGCCAGTGTCTAAGGTGTTGGTCTCGAGTGAAGATGTGCTCTGAGGAGCTCCAGGCGGGTTCCATGCTGGATTTCAAAAACCTCCACAACCGGATCCATCCACGCCACTGAGGCCACAGGATGGTACCCGGGCCTCGCATAGAAGAACGAGGTTTTGCCTGTAACGCTTCTCTTTGAGGGCTGGACCCTAGGAACCAGGACTCTTTTTAGTCTTGCTACATTACCTAAAGTTGCTCCTGAGGGGTGCTATACAGGTCCAAAGGAGTGGAACCCCTATTAAAAGGGACCCAGTCTTTGAAGGTTTACTAACTCAGCCCGCCGTGATGGGTGAAGTTTGGATCTGTCTGTTTCAGCGAGAATAAGGTAAGGGAAGAAGCTTAGGAACTGTAAAAAGTCCACCTATGCCTTTCTTCCATATATTAAACATTGTAATGCCTTAAAATCACCTCTAGAGGGAGTAAAGATACACATACCTTATTACGTGGTTTCTCAGCAACTCTGTCCAGCTACAACAGCTTGTGTGGTCCCAGTTGCACGATGGGGTTTGAATTGAACAAAATGTCCCCCCCCCCCCAAATTAGGGAACTAAGGGGCTGGGGGTACAGCAATGTAAAAGCTGTACTACATCATTTGGGTAATATTGCATATTTGGCAATGTGTCAGTGCTAAATTGATTTACACTTAATGAGAATAGAGGTTTCAACTGCTAAATATATGTATATAAAATATATATATATATATATAATATAAATATATATATATATATATATATGTGTGTATGTATATGTGTGTGTATGTATATATGTGTGTGTGTATGTATGTATGTGTGTGTGTGTGTATATATATATATGTGTGTGTATGTATATATGTGTGTGTGTATGTATGTATGTATGTGTGTGTGTATATATATATATATATATATATATATATATATAAATTTACTCCCCCCCCCCCCAAGGGGTGCGGGGTGGTGTGGCTTTTTTTATACATCAAGCAGAGTTTTGGTCTGGTTCTGGAGGTTTAGCAGCAGCCAGCAGCAGTTTAATAACATTTTATTATGTTTTTTCTTGCCTGTTTAAAGCTTGTTGCGGCCATACAGTGAAACTGCCAGGAGCGCCAGATGGCGGCGGCAGCCTTCTCCTTCGGGTCTGCATTACAGTCCCGAATGCTTGCCGTGCATGCTAAAGTTATTTTGAAAGGAGGAGGGCGGGTCACTGAAAGGGGGCGTGGTCTAAGACAGGCAGCGCCGTGTGCAGGACTCAGCGTCCACGTGGACCACACCAGCTCACATACTGGGAAGTAATTAGGCTCACACCTGAAGTCTCTCATATAAAGCGGACGCTCTTATGATAGAAAGTCTCTATCAAGAGCAGCTGAAGTGAAGAGGCTATCACACAGGACACAGGAGCGCTGGGTCACGTAAGCGGTGTATACAGGCATTTCCAGTACAGGAAATACAATTGTTATTCAGCATCATAAATTGATCTGTATAGTAACATTATTGCTAGACTATTGCTCAGCAAAAAGTATTTTTGTCCTAAAGTGCCTTTGCTTTTGTGCTTAGCATTGTGACTTCCAGAGCTACCACAAGGGTACCAAAAATGCCACCCCCAGGCGCTGGAAACTCCAGTCATGCCTCCACAGTTATCCTCTCCGGATATACCAGATATGGCAAGCCAGGGTGAGTCATTGGAACCTATTGGTGGTGCAACTGCTTCTCACACTTCAGCCCCTGTATACGTGACTGAAGATGCATTTTCCTCTGCCCTGCAGGGCTTAGAAGGAAGATTAGCGGCTTTAATCGCATCCTCCATCCAAGAGTATAGGAAGCGTGCTAGATCCCCCTTCCCCACCTCAAACCCTTTACCAAGGGAACAGAGGGCACAGGATGAGGTATTACCCTCAGGCGATCACGTAGAAAAACAAGCAGTTTTTTCCTCTGTGGAGGAAACAACAGTTGATGAACCTTATACAAACTCTTATGGAGATGGTTTGTTCCACTTTCATTATACCCCTAACAGAGTCAATTGAAAGTTCGGTCCCTTCCTTTGGTTCCTTAAAACCTTTACAGCCTTCTCATGCGTTTCCGTTCCATGCATTACTAGAAAAGCTTATTGAGGCTGAATGGGATCATTCGGATAAGACAATGTACAAATGCTTAAGGATCCAACAGATAAGAAGTTGGAATTTTTGTTAAAATCCTCTTTTTCCTGCCAGGTGCCATTTCTCAGCCTGCAGTCGCTGCAATAGGCATCTGTCAGTCCCTAAAGGACCTGTTCAAAGAGGCCCTTAGGGAGGTCCCTGCACAACAGGCCCGTGAGTTAGGCGAACTACCAAAGACGCTATGTTTTGCCATAGACCCCATGAAAGATTCTATTCACCAAGCGTCTCGCCTTGCGCTTGTGCTAAAACACATGCGTAGGACCCTGTGGTTAAAAAGTTGGTCAGCCGAAGCATCTTGCAAAAAAGCTTCTGACTAGTTTGGGGAGGGTTTGGTCAAATACATCCAAATGATTTCTAGCAGGAAAGGTACTCTTTTGCCCAAAAGAAGGTATAAACATCCTTTTATTTAAACAGACTCCTTCCCCTCCGCCAGGGGCAGCTGCCTCTAGGCAGTGGCAATGGCCTCCACCATCAGACTCTAGAGGAGAAAACATTCAGCCCCTGTATACATGATTGAAAATGCGTTTTTCCTCCGCCCTGCAGGGCCTAGAAGGAAAATTAGTGACTTTAACCGCATCCGCTATCCAAAAGAATAGGAATCGCGTTAGATCCCCCTCCCCCACCTTAGACCCCTTATCAAGGGAACAGTGGGTAGAGGATGAGGGGTTACCCTCAGGTGATTAGGAAGAAAGGCAAATCGATTAGTCCTCTGCGGAGGAGACAACTGAAGTTGAACCTTTTTTCAGCCTCGCCCTGCGCCAGGGGCAGCTACCTCTAGTAGAGTCAGCTGATAGTTCTGTTTCTTCTTAGGTTCCTTAACACCTTCAATGCCTTTTTCATGCGTTTCCTGTACATGTACAGATTCACGCAGAAATTCAACAGATCCTATCTAGATCTAAAATAATCTAAATCAGTTCCTGAAGATCCGCTCCTTTCTATGGAGTCTATTAGGTCAGTAGTTTCTCTCCTACAAGGAGGAAAACTTCTGGCGTCTATCAGCATTAGGGATGCATATCTGCATGTCCATATATTTCCCGCTCACCAAAGGTTTCTGCGGTTCGAAGTAGAACAACATTTCAGTTTGTAGACTTGCACTTCGGGCCAGCTACAGCACCCGAGTGTTCACAAAAGTGCTAGCCCCACCCCTAGCCAGGTTAAGGGCACAGGGCATTAACAGTCTTGGCATACCTAGACGATCTATTGCTAATAGACCAATCGGTGTTCGGAGTAAGGTGTACACATTACAACCAGTCTCCCTTAAAACCGCTAAAAAAGCTGGAGTATTTGGGTCTGAACATAGATACAGGTGCGAAGGGTCAGGTCAAAAGGAGATCCCTCCATTTGCCTTTGCATGAGGTTGTTAGGAAAGATGGTGGCTTCATTCGAAGCAGTTCCCTATGCCCAGTTCCACTCAAGACTGTTGTAAAACAGTGTTCTATTTGCTTGGAACAAAACGATCCAAACTTTGGACTAGCCAATGCGGCTGTCCCCAAGGGTGTCCCAAAGCCTCAATTGGTGGTTACTAAAGAATCTACTAAAAGGTAAATCCTTCAGATCAGTTATCTGGATAGTGGTAACGACAGAGAAGACAACTGTCCAAGGACAGTGTTCAAGAACCGAAAGACCCTTGCCCATCAACATCCTAGAGATTCGGGAAGTGCGTCTGGCTCTGAAAGCCTGGACTTCCAGGTTAAGGGATTGTCCTGTCAGGATCCAATCTGTCAATGCCATGGCTGTGACCTATATCAATCACCAAGGGGGCACGAAGAGTCTCTCAGCGCAGAGAGGTGAACCATATTCTAACTTGGGCAGAAAGAAATATTCCGTGCCTATCAACGGTCTTCATTCCGGGAATAGAGAATTGGCAGGTGGACTACTTAAGTCGCCAGCAGATTATTCCCAGGGGAATGGTTTCTTCACCCTGATATTTTCGGGCTGTTTGTCAAAGATGGGGGGACTCCGGACATAGATCTTCTAGCATCTAGTTCAACATAAAGTTAGTCAACTTTGTGTCCAGAACAAATAATCCATTCACATGCAGAACAGATGCGTTGGTGATACCGTGGGATCAGTTATCACTGATCTATGCATTTTCCCCTATTCAATTGCTGCCTTGACTTCTTTGCAGGATCAAGCTGGAAAGAAAACCGGTAATTCTGGCAGCACCAGCATGGCCCAGAAGGTCATGGTATGCAGAAATAGTAAAGATGGCAGTGGAGGATCCATGGTCCCTTCCACTAAGGCCAGACCTGTTCTCACAGGGGCCGATATTCCATCCTACTTTATGAACGCTAAATTTAAGGGCCTGGCTATTGAAACCCACATTCTGAAGAAACCTGGGCTTTCCGGGTCAGTTATCTACTTTGATTAATGCAAGGGAACCAGCTTCGAGAACTATACATTATAGATTCTGGAAGGCGTATGTTTCCTGGTGTGAATCCAAGGGTTGGCACCCCTTTGGAGATATATCATAAGCAGAATTCTTGCCTTTCTACAATTAAGCGTAGAGATGAAGTTGGCCTTGAGTACTATTAAGGGCCAAGTCTCAGCCTTATCGATTTTATTTCAAAGACTGCTTGCTACGCATTCTTAGTCCGGGGTTTTATGCAAGGGGTGATGCGGATTAATCCGCCAGTTAAATCACCTTTAAATCCTTAGGACTTGAACTTAGTTTTGTCAGTGTTACAAAAACAGCCATTTGAACCGATACAGCATATTCCCATAGTCCTTCTGACAAGGAAGCTGGTATTTTTGTTTGCCATATCCTCAGCAAGGAGGGTTTCGTAATTGGCTGCTCTTTCTTGTTAAGAGCCATATTTGATTATTCATGAGGACGGAGTGGTGTTACGCCCTCGTCCAGGCTTTTTTGCCAAAAGTGGTTTCAGGTTTTCACCTGAAACAAGACATTGTCCTGCCATTGTTTTTTCCAAAACCATGTTCCAGGGAAGAAAAGTCACTACATTGTCTTGTGGTGTGGTGAGAGCAGTGAGGATCTATTTAAAGACAACTGCTCAGATTCTTAAGACTGATGTCTTATTTATTCTGCCAGACGGTCCTAAGAAAGGACAGGCAGCTTTGAAATCCACTTTTACTAAGTGGATTCGGCAAGTTATAATTCAAACTTTTATATTTTAAGGGGTAAGATTCCCCCTTTTCAAGTTAAGGCACACTCTACCAGGGAGGTTAGTGCTTCTTGGGCAGTACATCCCCAGGCCTCCATGGCTCAGATCTGTAAGGCCGCAACTTGGTCTTCAGTGCATACATTCACAAAATCTTATCAGGTGGATGTAAGGAGGTATGAGGATATCGCCTTTGGGTGCAGTGTGCTGCAGGCAGCAGTATAAGTCCTCAAGTCTGGGGGTACCCTGCGGGTTGTCTCTCCCTCCCCTCAAGTAGCATTGCTATGGGACGTCCCATTAAGTAATTACTTATTGTCCCATGATGTACGATAAAGAAAATAGGGTTTTTATTACACCTTACCTGTAAAATCCTTGGAGTACGTCATGGACACAGAGGTCCCTCCCCTCTTTTGGGATTTAAGTATATTGCTTTGCTACAAAACTGATGTGCTCCTGGATGGAGGAGGGGTTATATAGGGAGTGAACTTCCTTGATTGGGTATACCAGTGTCAACACCTGAAGGTGGCCCATAACCCATTAAGTAATTACTTAGGCTCTGTGTCCCATGATGTACTCCAAGAAAAGGATTTTACAGGTAAGCTGTAATAAAAATCCTATCTTCCTTTAGACATCCTTTGGATGAGAAAGTGGACTTGTTCCCACCAGATGCAGTCCAATGTATTTTTTATTCTGCATCAAGAACGCATGGACAGTGTCTAACTTTGATTCCAATTACCTAGTTCACACCAGTACAGCGCATTCTAGTGCAGTAAAAAAAAAGTAGAATGTTGCATTGTTTCTGTATGAAACACATCTGGAAAGTGGCAAAACGCATTGAGAATGCATCAAAAACACTCATGCAGAAACACATCTGGAACACAGAAATTGTGGTGATCTGGCCTTCAGGCTTGCACAGAATCTATACAGTGACAGATTTTGCCTGCCAATCAGCAATAGAGTTAACTTCGCTACTATATAAACTTCAGAAATGGCATTGCATTCAACACTGGAAACTACAAGATTTGGCACAGTTTCTGGAAAGAGTGGAACCTAGCAACTGACTTTTGGTTGATGCTTTTGATAGACCTAGTACAAGCGCTGGCGCACTCAGTCACTGCTATGAGAGCATTGTGGTTACGCCACTGGAGGGCACGTGGAACTTCTACACAAGCCTTCGAAATTTCCTATAATGGGAGGTTATTGTTTGGCCAAACGCTGAACAACGCAATTAAGAAAATGACAGGAGGAAGTCTGGACTGTGACCACAGACTAGTAAGAGGAAGCCGCCATCCTTCGCTCAAGCTTACTGAACTCCAGAAGGTGCAAGAGGATAAATCTTATAGGACAGGCTGCCGATTTAACAGATCACAGTGGAGGTGTCTCAAAGTTACTTTTGACATGAAATTAAGTCCAGAGCAGGCTGCTAAGATGACTGGAAAGTCTTTTTGAAGTCTCTTCCAGTTGAGGCCAGGAAGGCCAGGAAGCCTAAGTGAAGTCTGATTGTAGCCTCCTTCTGGAGGGTTTGGATGACCATCATCAAAGATCAGTGGGTCCAGAAGACAGGTGGGAGTACAAGAGAGAATTCCAAAGTTGACCACTGAATTAATTTAATTTATGTTCAACAGATCTCAGAAGAGAAAATGTTTGCAAGATTTTTATACTGCTACAAGGCCATCATGCTAATGATGCCGGAAACATAGAATCATCTGGGGGCCTTTCTCCCCAGTTTTTCTAGTACTTAAGGAAGGAGCCTTCTGGTCTGCTTCAATTTGAAGGAATTGAATGTGTTCATACACACTAAGAGGTTCAAGAGAGAGTCCATGCAGGCAGTCACAGGGACAGTTCAGCAGGAGGACCAGTTGGTATCAATCAACCGGCCGACTCATGCGTCCATGTACCGATCAATCCCAAGCACCAGAGGCATGTGAGATTTGCGGTGGCCAGATGTCGCTTCCAGTTCAGGTGTTTTACAGAATTGGCACAACCCCCAGGAATGTTTTTTGAAGATCTTGTTGGCAGTTGTGGTACCTTGGGCCAGGTGGGACATGAGGGCATTTCAACTTGCCTTCTTTAGTCTATGAGCTGGGCTGTATATGGATCAGAAAATCTTTGAGATTATACAAATTCATTTAAGCATGCCTCACAGCCCAGGAGATAGGATGATTCTTATGCCAGTCTCTGGGGCTGGGGAGTCCACAATCTGAAGAAACAAGTATCTTGAATGGAGGCCTGAGTAAGGTTGACAACAAGACAGAGAACCACTTGCAGTCAGTTAAGGTAGGTCTTCTTGCCAGGGAAGCAAATACAATTATTGCTTCGGTTAGGCAGAATATTTTTTTAACAAGTGCCTCATATCAATATTGGCCCTATGGGGCATTCCAGCAGTAGTTCTCATGAATACTTCACTGAACATGCAGCTTCTAATATTTGCAACAGGATACAAATTCAAAGACTCCGTCGTACAAGATAGGTTCAGAGTGCCATCTTTGTCTCTGGTCGAATGATACTTTTATGGCAAGGTCAGCCCCCCAATCCAATGAGACTACTTTTAATAGCCTGGCTATGGAATAGGCTACACTAGAGGTGCAGGGATTCTCATCTGAAGTTGTTCAGACCTTGGTGACCAGAAGATCATCCATGAAAGCTACATAGGAGAGGATATAAAAGAAGTTTGCTTTGTTTGCTCAGAAAAAGCTTTCTCTCCTGCGTTCCCTGCTCTAGCGAATATCCTTGACATTTTACAGTCAGCGCTAGAGGTTGGTCTGGCATTCAACTTCATTTAAGGTACAGATCTCTACTTTATCTTTTCACAGGCTGCAGATGGGTGCAAAAGCCAGTGACCAGATGCTTCTTCCAGATGACAATCTATATATGACCTTAATGGAAATCCTTGTTCCCTCTGTGGATCACCCTTTCCTCCAATAGGTTTAATTTGCATTGAAGTACCTCACAGTAAAACTAGTTCTCCTGACAGCAACTACTTCAGACAGAAGGATGTTGAAGATTGCAACACTTTCCTGCAAGGGCCCTTTAGTGTCTTTTTTTTTTTCTTTTCTTTTTTTTTACCAGAGATAGGGATACTACGTCTATCTCCAAAGTTCAATTTTAAAGTAGTATCCAGTTTTCAGAACAAGTAGTCCATCCGAGTTTTCACACGGAACTGTCACGGTTCCTACCGTTCCATGCAAACGGCCAGGCGTGGTCAAGCCCCAAGTAGCACAAGGATGTATTGAACCCATGACTTTCTGTGTACTTCTCCTGCTGTATTGCCTCTGAGCCACACCTCATTATTCAGCCTTGTTTCCAGCTACGCCTTGTCCTGTATGCAGCACTGAGAGCTATACTCTGGATCTTGCTTTGCAATTAGCACCTGTCAGTCCTGGTTCAGCTGAGGCAGTTTATCAAATCAGCTGGGTATAAAACACTGCCTCATTCTGAGGGTGGTGTCAGTTCATTGTCTCTTTTATTGCTAAAGGTTCCTGTTTTCCTGTGTTCTTATTTTCAAGTTTCAGTGTTCCAAGACTGACCCCAGCTCCTGACCCTGGCTCTGTTCATCGTTAACTCTGACTTCTGGAATCCCTGACTACGGCCTCACCTCGACAATCCTTTGGTAAATTCCCTGTCAAGCCCCCGTGCTCAGATTCACAGCCCAGGTAGCCTTTTACCAACAAGTGGATTGACTGTATCTTCTGAATTCATGGCCTTCCCCTACTGTCAGAAACCATGAAATCAGACCGAAGTACAGTTAAATCACACTTGTTTAATAATAAAAGTAAAATGCACAAACTTAGTCAAAACATAGCCAAAGTTCAGTAACCAGAACGGATAGTAAGCCAAGCCAGAAATCAGGGCTCAAATTAGTGGAACAGCAAGCAGGATCTGAAGCCAGAAGGGATGTCAGCAAAGCCAGTCTTTAACCACTTGCCGACCGCCCCATGTAGATATACGTCGGCAGAATGGCACGGCCAGTGGTTTCTGGCCACCCCCCCTCGCGATCGCTCCTGGCGAATGAAAAGCTTCCCCTTCCTGTCTATTGTATAGACAGGAAGGCGGAAGTGATGTCACGCTCGGTGCGCCGGTCTATGTGACCGGAGACGCCGAGCGGCGAACATGTAGAGGTTAGTGCACAACAGTACACTGACACCAGTACAGTTAGGCACATATTCCACCCCCCTGTCACCCCCCAGATCACCCCCCCCCCCCCCCAGTCACAGTGTCACTAATTGCAGTGATCATTTATTTACTGATCACTGCATTTAGTGTCAGTGTGACTGTAATAACTGTCAGGGCAGTTAGTTTTAGGTCCTAGGTAGCCCCCTACCCCCCCCTAATAAAGGTTTAACCCCCTGATTGCCCCTAGTTAAACCCTTCACCCCCTTTTCCCAGTGTCACTAAGCGATCGTTTTTCTGATCGCTGCATTGTGTCGCTAGGTAACCATTTTTTTTTTATTTTAACCGCCATGTTTTATATAGGTTCATAAATAGTTTTATAGGTCAGGTACCCCCATATTACAACCTAAATAAAGGTTTTAACCCCCTGATTGCCCCTAGAGTTAACCCTTTCACCAGTAATCACTGTATAACTGTCACTGGTGACGCTGGTTAGCCAGTTAGTTATTTCGTTATTTAGGTTCCCCGTCAGGTTTTTATATAGCGTCAGGTACCCCCATATATTACCTAATAAAGGTTTAACCCCCTGATTGCCCTAGTTAACCCTTTCACCCCCTTTTGCCAGTGTCACTAAGCGATCGTTTTTCTGATCGCTGCATTAGTGTCGCTAGGTAACCAGTTTTTTTTTAGGTTAACCGCCATGTTTATATAGGTTCATAAATAGGTTTATAGGTCAGGTACCCCATATTACAACCTAAATAAAGGTTTTAACCCCCCTGATTGCCCCTAGAGTTAACCCTTTCACCAGTGATCACCGTATAAAATGTCACTGGTGACGCTGGTTAGCCAGTTAGTTATTTCGTTATTTAGGTTCCCCGTCAGGTTTTTATATAGCGTCAGGTACCCCCATATATTACCTAATAAAGGTTTAACCCCCTGATTGCCCCTAGTTAACCCTTTCACCCCCTTTTGCCAGTGTCACTAAGCGATCGTTTTTCTGATCGCTGCATTAGTGTCGCTAGGTAACCAGTTTTTTTTTGTATTACTGTTACGGGTGACGCTGGTTAGTTAGCTTGTTTTTTATACTGTCAGGGCACCCGCCATTTAGTACCCAATAACGGTTTAACCCCCTGATCGCCCGGCGGGTGATATCAATTAGGTTTTAGGGTCAAATAAGGTCTGCGTCGCCCCAGGTTAGTGCCAGTACCGCAAACACCCACGCGCAAAGCATACACCTCCCTTAGTGGTATAGTATCTGAACAGATCAATATCTGATCTGATCAGATCTATACTAGCGTCCCAGCAGTTTAGGGTTCCAAAAAAACGCATTGTTAGCGGGATCAGCCCAGATACCTGCTAGCACCTGCGTTTTCCCCCCTCCGCCCAGCCCAGCCCACCCAAGTGCAGTATCGATCGATCACTGTCACTTACAAAACACTAAGCACACATAACTGCAGTGTTCGCAGAGTCAGGCCTGATCCCTGCGATCGCTAACATTTTTTTTGTGGTAGCGTTTTGATTCAGTCGCTAACAGTCAGGAGCTTTTTTACCTGTGAATCTCAAAAAAATAAAAAAAACAAAAATAGTTGTCGTTTTATTGTTCTCTCTCTCTCTCTATTGTTGCTCTTTTTTTACTCCATTCTATTCTGCAATGTTTTATTATGTTTTATCATGTTTTATCATGCTTGCTTTTCAGGTATGTAATTTTGTTTACTGTGTTTTAGTGTTAAGCATTTTTTTGTTTTCAGGTGCGCCATTCAGTTGCAGCGCGGATTTATTTATCTTGACAGCAACAGCGTTTGCTCCCACGATACATAAAGCCGCGACTCCAACGCTGTAGGAGGTGATTTCACCACCACAGTTAAAAAAAAGAGCATATGTGCCGAAGCATGGGGGCAGCAGGGGGGGCGGAGGAGCGATTGGCTCCTAATGCCACGTACATACGGTCGAAATTCCGACCGTGTGTACACGGCATAACTTTTGCGGGAGGATGCCCCCATGCATCGGCATATATAAATGGTGCATGTATGCCCATCATTAGAAGTGGGTGGATGAAGGGAGGTATTCTAATGGTGGGCATACCCACCAATCAATCTCTTTTTTTCGTTCAGCCAAGAGGCTGCATGAAAAAAAAAAAAAGATTACAATATATGTCCAGTATGTTGCTGGACTTTGAATGGTTATACCAGAATGATGCCTGCAGGTTTAGGTATCATCTTGGTATCATTCTTTTCAGCCAGTGATCGGCTTTCATGTAAAAGCAATTCTAGCGGGTAATTAGCCTCTAGACTGCTTTTACAAGCAGTAGGAGGGAATGTCCCCCCTCCCGGATATAAACCGCGCCATTGGGAAATTGGGAAAGCATTTTATCACACCAATCTTGGTGTGGTCAGATGCTTTGAGGGCAGAGGAAAGATCTAGGGTCTAATAGACCCCAATTTTTTCAAAAAAAGAGTACCTGTCACTGCCTATTGCTATCATAGGGGATATTTACATTCCCTGAGATAACAATAAAAATCATAACAAATAAAAAAAATGGAAGGAACAGTTTAAAAATAGAAAAAAAAGCTAAATAAATAAAAAAAAAACTAAAAAAAAAAAAAAAAAGCACCCCTGCCCCCCCCCTTCTCTTGCGCAAAGGCGTACACAAGCGTTGGTCTGGCGTCATATGTAAACAGCAATTGCAGCATGCATGTGAGGTATCACCGCGAAGGTCAGATCGAGGGCAGTAATTTTAGCAGTAGACCTCCTCCGTGAATCTAATGTGGTATCATGTAAAGGCTTTTAAAGGCTTTTAAAAATGTATGTAGTTTGTCGCCACTGCGTGTTTGTGCGCAATTTTAAAGCATGTCGTGTTTGGTATCCATGTACTCGGCCTAAGATCATATTTTTTATTTCATCAAAAATTTGAGCAATATAGTGTGTTTTAGTGCATTAAAATAAAAAAAAGTGTATTTTTTCCACAAAAAATGCGTTTGAAAAATCGCTGCGCAAATACTGTGTGGAAAAAAAAATGCAACACCCACCATTTTAATCTGTAGGGCCTTTGCTTTAACAATATATATAGTGTTTGGGGTTCAACGTAATTTTCTTGCAAAAAAAAAATATGTTTTCATGTAAACAAAAAGTGTCAGAAAGGGCTTTGTCTTCAAGTGGTTAGAAGAGTGGGTGACGTGTGACATAGGCTTCTAAATGTTGTGCATAAAATGCCAGGACAGTTCAAACCCCCCCCAAATGACCCCATTTTGGAAAGTAGACACCCCAAGCTATTTGCTGAGAGCAATGTTGAGCCCATTAAATATTTTTTTTTTTTGTCCCAAGAGATTGAATAATGAAAAAAAAAAAAAAAAATATATATATTTTTTTTACAAAAAGTTGTCACTAAATGATATATTGCTCAAACATGTCATGGGCATATGTGGAAATACACCCCAAAATACATTCTGTTGCTTCTCCTGAGTACGGGGATACCACATGTGTGGGACTTTTTGGGAGCCTAGCTGCGTACGGAACCCCAAAAACCAAGCACCGCCTTCAGGCTTTCTAAGGGAGTAATTTTTTTATTTCACTTCTCACTGCCAATCACAGTTTCGGAGGCCATGGAATGCCCAGATGGCATAAAACCCCCCAAAATGACCCCATTTTGGAAAGTAGACACCCCAAGCTATTTGCTGAGAGGTATTGTGAGTATTTTGCAGATGTCGCTTTTTGTCACAAAGTTTTGAAAATTGAAAAAAGAAAAAAAAAAATTTTTTTTCTTTACTTTCTTCATTTTCAAAAACAAATGAGAGCTGTAAAATACTCACCATGCCTCTCAACAAATAGCTTGGGGTGTCTACTTTCCAAAATGGGGTCATTTGGGGGGGTTTTGTGCTATTTTGGCATTTTATGGCCTTCGAAACTGTGATAGGTAGTGAGGAGTGAAATCAAAAATTTGCACCCTTAGAAATCCTGAAGGCGGTGCTTGGGTTTCGGGGCCCCGTACGCGGCTAGGCTCCCAAAAAGTCCCACACATGTGGTATCCCCATACTCAGGAGAAGCAGCAAAATGTATTTTGGGGTGCAATTCCACATATAACTATGGCATGTGTGAGCAATATATCATTTAGTGACAACTTTTTGAAGAAAAAAAAATTATTTTTTTTTTGTCTTTATTCAATCACTTGGGACTAAAAAAAAAAATATTCAATGGGCTCAACATGCCTCTCAGCAAATAGCTTGGGGTGTCTACTTTCCAAAATGGGGTCATTTGGGGGGGTTTTGTACTTCTCTGCCATTTTAGCACCTCAAGAAATGAAATAGGCAGTCATAAATTAAAAGCGGTGTAAATTCCAGAAAATGTACTCTAGTTTGTAGACGCTATAACTTTTGCGCAAACCAATAAATATACGCTTATTGGCATTTTTTTTACTAAAGACATGTGGCTGAATACATTTTGGCCCAAATGTTTGACTAAAATTGAGTTTATTAGATTTTTCTTATAACAAAAAGTAGAAAATCTCTTTTTTTTTCAAAATTTTCGTCTTTTTCCGTTTATATCGCAAAAAATAAAAATAAACTATCTCCTGCTTCCTGTTTAAAGACTGGCTTTGCTGACATCCCTTCTGGCTCCAGATCCTGCTTGCTGTTCCACTACTTTGATCTAACTGTACTTCTGTCTCCGTCTGATTTCATGGTTTCTGACAGAGAGTGACTGAGTGCACAGCAGTAAAGACTTCAGTTTTCTTACACATGCTCGAGTTACTAACAGTGTACTTGGTCAAAAGAGGAAAATGTACAATCTTTTCATTTAGTAGCCATCAGGCCCTCAAGAGTCCTACACCCTTGGGGTACCAGGGTGATTAGATTGGCATGCAGGAAGTACACTCTGAAACAATTGCAAGCCTATTTGACTAGAGGGTTGGCAGCCTTTGGGGCAGTTATGCCAGTATTGCTTGGAAGATATAGGTAAGGGCGAGCTTGAAGGTCTGGTGCGGCCTTCAGTTAACCTTTACAAACTAAATGTGTGACCAGCAAGTTTGGGACAAGAGAGATCAATTCTTTCTGACTTTAGGAGCTTTTCTTTGATTGCCAGTATCTCTTTTCATTTGTTCTCTCCCACCCTATATTAGCTTTGCTATATCCCGTTGGGTGCTGATGTGAGATGGGCCAGGAAAACTGAAAATTGTTATCAAATACTCACCGTAATTTTCCTTTCCTCATGTCAGCACAAGACTCCCTCCTTAGTGGCCTGTCGCAGGCTAGGTTATTGAACATCTTAGTTGGGGGAGGGGCTGTCTTTTATTTAGCTTGGAACAGGTGGTCATGTGGGGCTCCGGAGGAGGTGTTAACCCGTAGTGTGCTGACGTGAGGATGGGCCAGGAAAGGAAAATTACGGTAAGTATTGATAACAATTTTCCGTTGTCTCACAGACACAAATAAACCTCAGGACAAAGGATCTTTTTTTTTCTAATTCAACTTTTCCGTTACATATGTTTTTATGCATACAAAAAAAAATTGTCTTATTGAGCCTACCTTAACCACTTGCCACCTGCCCACCATCAAATGATGGCTTTTAATTACTTATTTACAAAATTTACTGACAGAAAGAAAAACTTTTATTTCTTTTTATTTAAAATTTTTGGTCTTTTTTTTTTTACTTTTTAGGAAAAAAAAAATTCCAGGAATGATTAAATACCACCAAAAGAAAGCTCTATTTGTGTGAAGAAAATTATAACAATTTCACATGGTTACAGTGTAGCATGACCGCGCAATTGTCATTAAAATTGTGACAGTGCTTAAAGCTGAAAAATGGCCTGAGCAGGAAGGGGGTGTAAGTGCCCTGTATTGATGTGGTTAAAGAAGATCTTTATTAAAACCAGCAACTGTTGAGACAACAAACACCTTGGTCAGGTCCATGAACAGAATGATGACTAGAGTGCAGGGGTATAGGAGTAAGAAATAAACAAAACATCATGTTTATAGTGCAGCAGTCAGTCCCCAGCATTCCCTCTAGAAATCTGAGTCCACAAGGTGCTCCCTTAGTGCCTCCAGACAGGGTGCTCCCTTAGTGCCTCCAGACAGGGTGCTCCCCTTAGTGCCTCCAGACAGAGTGTTCCCCTTAGGGCCTCCAGACAGTGCCCCCTTAGTGCCTCCAGACAGAGTGCTACATTAGTACCTCCAGACAGAGTGCCCCCTTAGTACCAGGTGCGAGGGACCAGCTGGCGGGAGAGCAAAGCATTTTTTCTTTGGACACTTTTCTCCCATCTACAGACATTTACGGACATGAGAAAAGTGCCTGTTTTTTACAAACCAGCCATAAATTTACGGATGGTTGGCAACACTGCTGGTTAGGAAGCAGTGTCAGGTCCTAAACTGAATGTACACTATACAATCTGTTGTATAATCTCCATTTGTTTTACCAAAATTTTTTAATAGGAGGACAAATGTAAACAATCCATTCAATTAGTATCAAATCAGGTAGTCCATTGTATTATATAGTTGATGGTAGATCTTGTACAACCAGATTGTATAGTTTCTGGTCAGCCTTAGGACCAAACTATATGCTGTGAAATGCTTAAGGCAGCTTGCCTTATTTCTTATTAGTTTAGTTCGCAGTGATGTACCTTGAAAAAAGTAGGATTTTTTGTACTTTTTTCAGCGCAGTGCTGTTGCCAAATGTGACATGCAGTATCATTTTTTTCTGCAATGCATTGTGGATGTAGCATATGTAAGACCCCGAGCAGTTGCATGTTATGTTATACTGTAGGTGGGCAGTAAAACTGCAGCTTAACCGCTTCTTTTTACAGCCCCCCGGCCACCCCTTTGAACAAGGCCTAAGGGTCCATTCACACTGCTTGCACAATAAATTCCCATTTTCTGCCTGCAGGCAGCTGTCAGCTTCAGCGCATCACACTGTTTATTTTTTCTCTTTTTTAACATTATTTTAAGTGCACAAAGTGACTCTTCATTCATGTCTCTGCACAGCAGTGCAGTGCATTGCACTGATGTGTGGTGACATTGAGTGCCTACTTGTGTGCTACATTTAATTGCAGCATGTCTTTATTTTACCACAGCTCACTGTACTGCACCTCTGGGCTGTATTGCAGTGGTGACCGGTGTTTATCCAGTGGGGAAGAACGGCAGTCACTGCACTATGTGTGTATGAGCCCTTAGAGATTACACACACATACATGGTTAGGAAGCAGTGTGAGGTCGTATAGATTAAACGCACACCTGGTAAGGAATGGAAGCAGTGTCAGGTTTAGAGATTACACAAGCAAACCTCGCTGGGAAGCAGTGTCAGGTGTTAGCCCAATACCAAACAGTTAAGTACTAACAAAAACCTGAATAGCAATCTCTACTAATCCTGTGCCCTATAAATTATTAATAATTACATTTATTAAAAATTATATACGGTATGTGTTAAAAAACCATGACATATAATGAACAGGGAGGAGCCCGGGTCCTAGTCTGAACCTAGCTATCCCGCCAGGAAGATTTCAGTGCACATTGGCAGTCATAAGTGGCCAAGGCATTCCCTGCCCTGCAGCCGCACATATGCATGCCCTTTGTGTGACTGCGGGGCAGAGAATGCTTACGATTGGTGATGTGCACTAAAGCTGTAGTGAAATAGATACCAGCAGAATCCTATGCACAAACAGAGTTTTATGCAAAGCCACAAGATCTCTGGCCTTATTTCAAGAAGCATACAGTGTGTAGTAAAAACTTGGTACTTATATTCAATGGGCCAGGTTGAAGGTAGTATCCACATAAACATACCAATGAAGTGTTTGTGCAACATCCAATATTAGCTCAAATCATGGCCAGAATCAGGGCACAGGACAGGCTATCCAGCTGGGTCAGAGACCTAGAATGCAGCCAGCTAAGAATGGCAAAACCAGTCAGGTTTTACCTTATATCCTGTCTCAAGCCTAGATTTCACCCATAATTTGAAGCAGGGCGGTGACATGACAAATCTCACCTCATCCAATCAGAAGAAATCTTGTATTTATTGAGAAAAATACAAGATGTTCTCTAAATGGAAACCATGCTACGCAAGCAACCCCCTGCATTCTCTATGTAGTGCCCTCCTAGTAGGTGCTAGAGTAATGCTGCATACACGCGGTCGACAACAAATGTGTGATGTGAGCTTGTTGTCGGAAATTCCGACCGTGTGTAGGCTCCATCAGAAATTTTTTGTCAAAATTTCCGTCAAACAAAATTTGAGAGCTGGTTCTCAAATTTTCCAACAACAAAATTCTGATCGTGTGTACACAATTCCGACGCATAAAATTCTACACATGCTCAGAATCAAGCAGAAAACTGGCTATTGAACTTCATTTTTCTCGGCTCGTCGTACGTGTTGTACGTCACCGCATTCTTGACGTTCAGCATTTCTGACAACATTTGTGCGACTGTGTGTATGCAACACAAGTTTGAGCCAACATCTGTCGGAAATAAATCCAGGATTTTGTTGTCGGAATGTCTGATCGTCTGTACGATCATCAGTGTATATCGTTTTTGGTTTCTCTACTTAACAGGGAGACAGCTACGCACATGTATGTGCTGTCTGCTTAACAGAGAGCTGTGATTGATTGATTTCAAGATCTGAGTTTCAATTTCCAAATTATGAGTTCTGAATTCCAAAATGCCAATTCACAGTTTCTAAATTCTGAGTTCCAAGTTTAAAATCCCAAATTCCGAGTTCTGAGTACCTAATTCCAAGTTTCGAGTTTCTAACGCCAAATTCCAAGTTAGGAGTTCTGAATTCCAAGTTAGGAGTTCTGAATTCTAAATTCTGTGTTCCAAGTTCCAGATTCCAAGATCCGAGTTCCAAAATTCAAATTATGAGTTCTGAATTATAAAAACCGAGTCCCAAGTTTCAAGTTTCAAGTTCTGAATTCCAAGTTCCGAGTTTCGAATTCCAAATTCTGAGTTCCAAGTTTCAAATTTTAAGTTTGAATTCTGAGTTCCAAATTCTGGGTTCCAAATTCCGAGTTCTGAATCCCAAGTTCTGATTTCTGAATTGCAAATTTTGAGTTCTGAATACCGAATTTCAATTTCTAAATTCCGAGTCCTAAGTTTCAAGTTCTGAGTTCCTAATTCCAAGTTCTCAATTACAAATTCGGAGTTTCAAATTCCAAATTCCGAGTTCTGAATTCCAAGTTACTAGTTCCAGTTTCTGAGTTCTGAGTTTCCAAATTCCAAGATCTGAGCTCCAAATTCCAAATTCCTAGTTCTGAGTCTTGAGTCCCGAATTTCAAAACCCGAGTTCCAAATTCTGAGCTTAGAAATCTAAATTTCAAGTTAAGAATTCCAAATTCCAAGTTGTGAATCCCAAAATCCAAGTTCCAAATTTCGATTTTCCAATACCAAGTTCTGAGTTTCAAATTCTGAGTTCTGAATTCCGAGTTCCGAGTTCCGAGTTCCGAGTTCCGAGTTCCGAGTTCCGAGTTCCGAGTTCTGAAATTTGGAATTTGGAATTTGGAATTTGGAATTCTGAGTTCTGAGTTCCAAGTTCCAAATTTTAAGTTTGAATTCTGAGTTCCAAATTCTGGGTTCCAAATTCCATATTCCGAGTTCTGAATCCCAAGTTCTGATTTGTGAATTGCAAATTTTGAGTTCTGAATACCGTATTTCAAGTTAGGAATTCCAAATTCTGAGTTCTGAATTTCAAATTTCAATTTCCAAACTCTGTGTCAAATTCTAATGCCGCATACACATGACTTTTCGATAGCAAAGGTCTGATGGAACGAATCCGTCTGACAATTTGATCGTGTGTGGGCTCCATCGGACCTTTGCTGTCCAAAAATCTGATGGACTTTAGAAATAGAACATGTTTCACATTTTTCGGCCGGAACTCCGCCGGACCCAGTTCCTATCGAGAAATCCGTTTGTGTGTATGCTAGTCCGATGGACAAAAATCGACGCTAGGGCAGCTATTGGTTACTGGCTATGAACTTCCTTATTCTAGTCCGGTCGTACGTCATCACGTTCGAATCCGTCGGACTTTGGTGTGATTGTGTGTGGCCAAGTCCGTTCATTTGGAAAGTCTGTCGGAACTCCGCCGAAAGTCTGACGGGAAGACCATCGGACCTAGTCCGTCAAAGTCCGGTCGTGTGTACGCGGCATAAGTTCCAAATTCTGATTTCCTAATTCCAATTTCCGAATTCTGAGTTCCAAATTTCAAGTTTCAACTTGGGAGGGCCAAATTCTAAGTTCCAAATTCTGAGTTCCAAAGTCCAAGTTTTGAGTTTGAATTACAAATTCCAAGTTCAGAATTCTTAATAACTAGTTTCTATTTTAATTTCAGAGTTACAAATTCTTAGCTCCAAATTCCATTTCTGAATTTCAAGTTCTGAATTCCAATCTCCGGGTTCCAAATTCCGAGTTCTGAATTCCAAATTCCAAGTTCAGAGTTTTGAGATTTGAATTCCAAGTTTCGTGTTCCGAGACCCTAATTCCAAATACTGAGCGATGAGTTCCAAATTCACAAAAACATTGTCAGTTGGCCCATATAGTAAATGCCTCCTTTGTCCTCCTCACATCGTCTCCACACATTGGACATCATTTGTCTTCTCACTACTCCTTGACATACATGTCAACTAGGTCATTTTAATCAGGTGTCCCTAAAATGCATACCCTTAGATGTACAGACACTGTAACATGTGTACATCTTTTAAACCATTTCCTCTTTTATTTATATCTAGTGCAATTACTAGGGAATAACAGTATCAGTATGTTAAAGCGGAGTTAGTGTGCACAGGAATAAAATATTCCAACTCCCATGATGGCATACTGTTCTGACATTCAGAATGATAAATAAAGATCAACATACACATAGTATATACATAAGAGTGCACTGCTAGCACTGTACTGCATTTTAACTGTTGTTATAGAGCAAGTAGGTAAGTGTAATTGGTTAATGTGATAAACTCAGTGATCATTCATTTTAAAACAGCCTGTTTTTTGAGACCATAATTACTCAAAAGTTCATATTCTTCCAACAGCATCGTTTACAATAAAGGAGATAAATTATAGGAAATATGCTGCATTATCACTGTGCACTTCTGCAACTAAAAACAGGTGCATGATTATTTAACACAGAGCAGATTTTTTACAAAAATGCATTTGTGTGACATAGCAGGTGCTCTGTGAATTGATGACATATAAAAGTGTAAATCTTAGCAGATGATTGCAAGGTCACTGATAGTCTTATCAAATAAACTTTTTCCAAAGCAAAGCTTTGAAGTATTCAGCTAATCAATGAAGTATTTGAGTATATATTTAAAGGAAATGTTGCGTAACCAGATGCTTGGCTAAGAACGGAGAGTGAGAGAAACACTGGCTGCAGTTGCTCCCTGTAGCTGCTGCCCTGTGGTTGTCAGGACTCTATCCACAGCAGACAACCACAAAGACCTGGCATTCCTGCCAGTATCTTACATTGCTGTGGGAATGCACACCCGCACGCACAGGTGTGCACACAAATGCACGGCTGGCCAGAAGTGGTGGCAAACTGCCTTTATAAGGGAGCCAATTCCTTTCTGTGATTGCTGGTTGATCTTCGGCTCGGTTTGTTTTTGTGTTACCTTGCATCTCTGGATACTTGTTGCAGATTCGGCTTGCCCCTGGGCCTATCTTCTGCCTGCCTCCTGGTCTGACCTTGGCTTGTTAAACGGACTGTCTTATCCTGCTCTACTGTGTATGACCATGGCTACCCTCCTGACCACACTTGCTCTTATACACACCTGGTACCTGACCCTTGCTTTGAACTAGCTTCTCTCCTGACTCCTACTTTGCCTAAATCCTGCTACTACCCACAGGCACCACCTGTCTGCAGACATTATCCTGGCGTCTGACAATACTCCAGTCAGAGAATTTCTGCAAGCAACTCAAGTAAGCGACAAATGCTTCTTTGAGCCTGACTCCTCCTGTTCCACCTTTAGGGGAGTCTGGAACTTAGCCGCAAGGGAAGTCCTCCTCCATTGGCCTCCAGCACCAGGTACATGATAGCAGTGCTGAACTGGTTAATAGCTCTATCTGCAAGAGGAGGGAGCTACAGAGCAGGAAGAGTTCAATAGACTGAGTTAGACAGCATTGCATCAAGGGAATTATAGTGCAGTGGAGAGGGACTCTATTGTAATCAAGAGATTTTGAACTGCATTTGCCAGAGACAGATTAACAAAGGGAGGGAAAAGAGCTGCATTTTCTCAGGGTGTACAGGACACAGCTTCCTCTTGTGAAGATGAAGACTGGAGAATGCACATTCCTGTCCAGTGGGCACCACTGCTGCATATCGGTGGCCTGAGCAGGATCTGGAGCACTGAGTTCAGGGGTGCTGACAGCCAGAGTCACATGGGTGCAGAGAAGACAGAGGACTAATTGCTGTGTGTGACAGGATGGTGAGCTGCAATAACACTGGGACTGGTGAGCTGTTTCTGTGGAGTTTTACTGACCATACAGCCATCTAGTAGCCTTACTGCTGCCTGAATGCTTGACTGGGCCCCAACACTAGCAGGCTGAAGAGTTAGGACTATATACTGTCCCTTTACAGCTGCTATGCAAAGACCTTCACTTATTGTTTATGCTAAGAGGTACCTCTGATGCCGCGTACACACGAAGGGACAATCCCGCAGGATTATCCGCTGGACTGAAGTCCAGCGGATAATCCCCTCGTGTGTGGGCGCCGGCGGACTTTTTGGCGCCAAAGTCCGGCGGACTTTTTGGCGCCAAAGTTTTAAGTTTGGTTTTAAAATTATCCGCTGGACTTGGCAGTCCGGCGGACAATCCCGCCGTTAGTAGGCAAGTCCGCGGGACTTTTGAAATGAACGGACTTGCCGCTCATCGGCAAGTCCGTTCATTTAGCACGTGACTTCAGGTTACGTAGCTAGCGTAGGCAGTTACTGCCGCCGCGCTAGCTCCGTGACCTGGCATGGATTTAAAGGGACTCCCCACGCCGAAAAAACGGCGTGGGGGTTCCCCCCAAATCCATGTCAGACCCTCATCCGAGCACGCAGCCTGGCAGGCCAGGAAAGGGGTGTGGACGAACGAGCGCCCCCCCCCCCCGCCTGAGCCGTACCAGGCCGTGTGCCCTCAACATGGGGGGTGCCCTGGGGAAAGGGGGGCCTGCGGCCCCCCCACCCCAAAGCACCTTGTCCCCATGTTGATGAGGACAAGGGCCTCTTCCCGACAACCCTGGCCGTTGGTTGTCGGGGTCTGCGGGGGCTTATCGGAATCTGGGAGCCCCCTTTAATAAGGGGGCCCCCAGATACCGGCCCCCCACCCTATGTGAATGAGTATGGGGTACGATGTACCCCTACCCATTCACCTAAGGTGTAAAATGTAAAGTACAAAAACACACACACTGTTGAAAAAATATTTTATTGCACTGCTCCGGGGGTCTTCTTCCGTCTTGGGGGTCTTCTCGCCGGACTCCCCCGCCATTTACCAAGCTCTTTTACCGAGCGGGGGAAGTCCGGCTACCTTCTTCGTCGTCGCCGCCGTCGTCTGGGGGTCTCGATCCGCCTTCCCCAGGGCACCCCCCATGTTGAGGGCACGCGGCCTGGTACGGCTCAGGAGGGGGGGCGCTCGTTCGTCCCCACCCCTTTCCTGGCCTGCCAGGCTGCGTGCTCGGATGAGGGTCTGACATGGATTTGGGTTTTTTCGGCGTGGGGAGTCCCTTTAAATCCATGCCAGGTCACGGAGCTAGCGCGCCGGCACTGCCTACGCTAGCTACGTACCTGAAGTTACGTTCGAAATGAACGGACTGCTCCGTGTGTGGGCAAGTCCGTTCATTTTCAAAAGTCCCGCGGACTTTTGGCCGGCGGATTATCCGCCGGAGAAGTCCGTGCGTGTGTGGGCAAGTCCACACGCTCGGAAAGTCCAGCGGACCCAGCTGGAAAGTCCCGCGGGATTGTCCGCTGGACTAAGTCCGCCGGCAAAAGTCCGCACGTGTGTACGCGGCATAAGGAGGCATTGCACCATATTTTTATTCATCCACAAAATCTTAGTAGTGAACCCATTAAAATGTCAAAATTAAAGTGATACTAAAGGCTGATTTTACTTTAGTTTTAAAAAAAATAATAGGATTTTTATAACAGCTTACCTGTAAAATCCTTTTCTTGGATCGCATCACGGGACACAGAGCCATAGTAGATACTATGTGGGTTATATAGGCCACCTTTAGGTGATGGACACTGGCACACCCTAAGACAGGAAGTTCACTCCCTATATAACCCCTCCCACTACTGGGAGTACCTCAGTTTTTGTAGCAAAGCAATATACGCGTATCAAAAGAGGAGAGGGACCTCTGTGTCCCGTGATGTACTCCAAAAAAAGGATTTTACAGGTAAGCTGTTATAAAAATCCTATTTTCTTTATCGTACATCACGGGACACAGAGCCATAGTAGTTATTATGTGGGATGTCCCAGAGCAATGCTAACTGAGGGGAGGGAGACACAACAAAAGTAGGGCACCATCAGACAAGAGGACCTATACTGCTGCCTGCAGCACACTGTGCCCAGAAGCGATATCCTCATGCCTTATACATCCACCTGATAGAATCTGGTAAATGTATCGACTGAAGACCAAGTTGCGGCCTTGCAGATTTGAGCCATGGAGGCTTGGTGATGCACTGCCCATGAAGCACCAACGACCCTGGTGGAGTGTGCTTTGATTTGAAAAGGTGGACTCTTCCTCTTGACACCATAAAAGACTCCACAATAGTGACACATACGTTTCGTAAGGAGACGTCTGCTAACACACTACTACAGGCGGACAGCCATCACCCACGATGGCAAAAAAACAGCATACCTGTAGGACAATTTCTCCGCATTAGACGGAACTGTTCCAGTGCGGAGAGCTACAGACGAGAAAGTAAAGACCTCTATGCCAGATTCAGAGAGCGAGGCTACTCGCATAAACAACTAAGAAGAGCGAAACAAAAGGCAGCAGGACGGGACAGGGCGTCACTACTACAGAGAAAAATAAAACAGAAAACTTCCATTTAGACCCAACTAGATACAGGCCCAGTAAGAATCATCACCCAGTTTGGTACTCAATGGGAAACAGTTAGGAATGTCCTATGCAAACACTGGGAAATTCTTCTTAACACTCCCGGTATAGTGAAAATAGTAGGCCCAGAACCTAAAATGGTGGCCAAACGAGCACGCAGCCTGGGTGATGAACTTATCCAATCTGAATACATGAGGAATCCGAATACGTCGTGGTTATCACAATTCCCCAGAGCAAAGGGCATGTTCTCTTGTGGACACTGTCAGATCTGTCCGTTCATACACAGAACGGACACTTTCAGTGATTCCAAAGATGAAAATGCCTTCAAAATTAAAAGCCTGATCAATTGTGCCACAACGAAGGTAATCTACATGATTACCTGCCCATGTAATAAAAAATACATAGGGAAAACGAAACGCCAACTTGGGATTCGAATAGGAGAACATATGAGAGAGATAGGAGAAAAGAACCCGGAGAAACCAGTAGCGAAGCATTTCGCCAGGTTTCACCAGGGTAAATTGAGTGGCATGAAGGTGAAGGGCATCTATGCCCTAAATCTATCCCCCCGCAGAGGAGACTTTGATCAAATCCTACAACGGGAAAAAAGATGGATATTCCGCCTTGGCACACTCATTCCGTTGGGCCTTAACACAGATCTTAATCTTCAGCCATTCCTAATCTCATAGAGTCACTTAATAAATCCACCCTTGACAAGCACTAATGCACTATGATTTGATCCTCAACTGGTGCTTCTCTATTCAATTAAGTGTAAAGGATGATTTTCTAATCAGCATTCTCGTCCCCCCTCTCTCCCACTCCATTTCCTTCCCTTTCCTTCCCTTGATAGACATTATGTGATGTGATCTGATTCCCATGTATGCCAGCTTGTTCCTACGTTTTGCTCCCAGATATGTCAGTCATAATCTACAATGAGCCTAAATGACCCGAGTGATTCTCTCTCTGCGATGCCAGCATCTCCAGTATCCCAATGTGGCTACTATGGAAGCATTAGATGCGGTCACCAGACAAATAGGGATCACCCTATATACGCACATGCTGTATTTAATTTTAATTTTATTTTCATTAAATAGCATCGGGTTTAGACTAGACTACTCTGTATAATGATGATGCAACAACAGGGACTAATGAGGAACCTATAAATCTTAATGAAACTGGTACCGGACAATATGGCTACTGTATCTCACTGTATCCACCTATATATATATATATATATAGGGAAGCAATGAAGATTGATGATCTATCCAATAACCTAAGAAATTCCTGACCATATGTATGTTGATAAAAGGTTCCTTCACAAGGACCAATCGACATATATTGACATTAATGAATTCTCCGCAAAAAGGATGATCAAAACCTTCTGTGTTACCATCCAGATTGGAGTTTAACTAACAATTCTTTAGAGCTACGAAACATTCACATACATGGGGCGATCCTTTTCGATTGAGCAATCTGCTCTAAGTGGTAGACGTGAACGAGGACGGGACATCAATAAGAAGGAGTCCTCCGACGCCGCTACAACGTCCAGAAGAAGCTACACACACCCCCTTTGTGAAACGCGTTGACGTCACTATCCTACGGACCCCAGGACGCAATCCCCCGTTGGCGTGCACGAGCCAGACTCCGAGATGGAGCAGCACGGAAATGAGTACGGAGCATTGCTGGTAACTTAAACCAGTGGACACAGACATGAACCTGCAGCCCGCATCCTATAGAGAAGCATGTTTTAATTCTTACAGAACGAATCATCAAGCCCAGCTGCCCTAAACTAGCAGCTCTGCACAAAACGGACTCAGTGTTTACAACTGAAACCCTTACAGGCTGTTCGGCTTCCTCTACTACACCGAAAGGGCTCTACAAGTAACTCATAGCCCATGACGGATGAGAACAACACGCACAGGATGCGGTAATGTATGCTGAAAGCCCCAGGCAACTTTGAGTGATACTGAGAGACTTTGCATGCTAAATACTATTGCTCTTTTCAAACTCTAAGTATAATGGACAGTCTCTGATAAGAGAACCATTGATATTTAAAACAGAAGTACCTGATTCTATGATAACAGCAAGAAGTATACCAATACACCGATAACTGTATATATCATGCTTAAGTGACAGTTTTCCATGACAATACGACTTCGTTTAACCTCCCTAGCGGTAATCCCGAGTCTGGCTCGGGTTCAGTTTTTTCTGCTAGGAGCGGTAACCCCGAGCCAGACTCGGGCTTGCGTGCAGGATACAGGGGGGAAGTTACTTACCTTTTCCCCTGGATCCTGCAATGTCTCCCCGCTGTGTGAGCGAGCCGTCCACTCGCTCGATTCACACAGTGCCGAGTGCCGCCGATTTCCGTTCACTGCGACTGCGGAGATCGGCGCCAAATTTTAAAAAAGTTTAAAAACACACAAATTTAATGACAAGCAAATGTACAATAGTCTAGTCTAATTTTTTATGCTTTAAATCTAAGTTTCATCTATATATGTGGCTGAATAATTTTTCAAAATAAATGTACAAATGATTTTTTCATCTAAAGGCTTTTTGTCCAAATGAATGCTCATTGACTCAATTGACATATGCAACTATTTAATAAGCCCCACTATTTCTTGTCTCTTACTACTGGAGACTCTCCCTTTTATCTTGACACCATAAGCTTGAACAATTACTTGCCGAATCCACTTAGAAATAATAGATGTCTCCCCGCTGTGTGAGCGAGCCGTCCACTCGCTCGATTCACACAGTGCCGAGTGCCGCCGATTTCCGTTCACTGCGACTGCGGAGATCGGCGCCAAATTTAAAAAAGTTTAAAAACACACAACACATACAGTAATGTAATCTTACAGATTACAGTACTGTATACAAAAAATACACACCCCCTTTGTCCCTAGTGGTCTGCCCAGTGCCCTGCATGTCATTTTATATAATAATTTTTTTTTTTTCTGCCTGGAAACTGGAGATTGTCCATAGCAACCAAAAAGTGTCCCTTTATGTCAAAAGTGGTTTTAGACCAGCTAGAAAACACCGATAAAAAATTAGAATCACAATTTATCATCAAACAATAAATTTAATGACAGCGACTATTCTGCAACTGAGCAAATTTCAGTGTTTTTGATTTGATTACATTATTGAATCATTTTTATATATATTTTTATTATATTATAATTTATGATTTTGTGTTTCAAACTTTATCATACCCGGGATGTCTACTAGACTCTGGTTCGGACAGATTTAAGTGAGTTATTTATAAGAATTGCATGCCTACAATATAAAAACGCCAAATTTCCATGCAAAATAATTGTACCGCTTTCAGCACAAAATTCCAGCCAGAATCATACCGCCAGGGAGGTTAAGAACATATAAACCAACTATTTAACACTGTCAACTTTTGAACCTCAAGGTTCCCTTCTCCTGTTGAGTCCAGCTGATACAACCCCAGCAGGAAATTTTGCTCCACCCCCACTCCAATTTTTCCGTACTTGCCCCCCCAAAAGGCTCGAGCCCCCAAGGAGCACTCGTAATGTTTAGCCCAACCAATTAGGTCTTGTGAGAGTTTTCCCATCCATAAAACCTATTGAGAAACAAGCTGCATGGTTCAGCATTGGGCGAATACATTGCGAGTCTTCCCTGGCGTCCGGACGATTATATGTTATACATGTTAAATGCTTGTCATGTCCCCCCAGTATGTGATTGCTTGATCTGGTTCTTACATGAACCGACAAGCAAATGTACAATAGTCTAGTCTAATTTTTTTATGCTTTAAATCTAAGTTTCATCTATATATGTGGCTGAATAATTTTTCAAAATAAATGTACAAATGATTTTTTCATCTAAAGGCTTTTTGTCCAAATGAATGCTCATTGACTCAATTGACATATGCAACTATTTAATAAGCCCCACTATTTCTTGTCTCTTACTACTGGAGACTCTCCCTTTTATCTTGACACCATAAGCTTGAACAATTACTTGCCAAATCCACTTAGAAATAATAGATTTCGATGCTGCCTGCCCTCTTTTAGGACCTTCAGGCAACACAAACAAAACATCTGTTTTTCGAATCTGAGCAGTCGCCTTCAAATAAATTGAAGGCGACTGCTCTTACCACTTTAAGAGAATGCAGCAACTTTTCTTCTGTAGATCAGGGATCTGGAAAAAACGAAGGCAGAGCAATATCCTGGTTTAGATGAAAACCTGACACTACCTTCGGTAGAAAGTTAGGATAAGGACGCAATACTACTCTATCCTTGTGAATAATTAAATATGGCTCTTTACAAGAAAGAGCAGCCAACTCTGATACCCTTCTTGCAGAAGATATGGCTACCAGAAAAACTAGCTTCCTTGTCAAAAGGACCAAGGAAATATGCTGTATCGGCTCAAAAGTTTGCCGACAGAACTAAATTCAAGTCCCAAGGGTTCAGGGGTGACCTAACCAGAGGATTAATCCATGTTACCCCCTGTATAAAGCTAAGGACTAAAGAATGCGAAGCAAGTGGTCATTGAAACAATACCGATAAGGCCGAGACCTGGCCTTTGATAGTACTCAAGGCCAGCTTCATCTCTAACCCCATTTGCAGAAAGGCAAGGATTCTTCCTATAAATCAAAAATTGTAGCGCTAATGCATATGCTGGGTGTGTATATTACAACACTCAAAAACAATGTGTAAATTGTGATGATGAATCTTGGTGCTGGAGTTGATTCTAGTAAAACTTAAATGCTACAGTCCATGTGGTAATGGCATTATAGTATAAGTCCTTCTGGTCCACTCAGTGAAGGTAGATTGAAATTTATACTTGACAGATGTCAGAAATTAAGGCGTAGGTACGCTTACCAGAAGAGTTGGATGTGACTACCATACGGCATACACATCGGACAGGCTTAGGGATGAAAGGTCTTGCATCACATGGGGAAACCACCGCAAACTGGAGCTCCAACGACCTCCGGAATTGTGTGCTGGATCAAACAGCAAGATGGACTGGCTCGGCATGCGATCATCCAATGGTCCCAAAATGGATAGTGGAAACCGGGAGAGAAAAATAAAAAACGGAGACCACTCCAATGGTGCAGGATTCTTCCTATGACATACTTTCTGGGATGCCAACCCCTGGATTCACACCAGGAAACGTATGCCTTCGAGACTCTATAATATATGATTATAGAGGCCAGCTTCCTTGCATTAATCAAGGTAGATACCACTGAACCTGACAGCCCATGCTTCTTCAGAATGTGGGTCTCAATAGCCAAACCATTAAATTCAGCGTTTGTAAGATAGGATGGAATAACGGACCTTGCGAGAGTAGGTCGGGATGTGGTGGTAGGTGTAATGTCTGATTCATCCACTGGGGGCTCAGTCATCTCCACTATCCCCTCAACACATTGATGAGCTCTCAGCCACATCACCTGATACCTCCTCTTGTTCCTATTTAAACAGCTGCCGCCAATGACTCATCGTTCATGCTAGCAACCTGTTACCAGGCCTAGTGCACCAGCCACAGGTTGCTGCTTACTCCAAGTTTGGGCCGGACAGAGCCCCACTTCATTCTCTTTGTTTGGGCTGGATAGAGCCCCACTTCCTCCTCTTCGTTTGGGCCGGACAGAGCCCCACTTCATCCTCTTCGTTTGGGCCGGACAGAGCCCCACTTAATCCTCTTCGTTTGGGCCAGAGAGAGCCCCACTTCATCCTCTTCGTTTGGGCCGGATAGAGCCCCACTTCATCCTCTTCATTTGGGCCGGATAGAGCCCCACTTCCTCCTCTTCGTTTGGGCCGGACAGAGCCCCACTTCATCTTCTTCGTTTGGGCTGGACAGAGTCCCACCTTATCCTCTTCGTTTGGGCCGGACAGAGCCCCCACTTACTACTCTTCGTTTTGGGCCAATGAACGCTTCACCACCATCTCTCCAGACCTACGGAGTGTCCACATCAGCATAACGCAACGCACTGCAAGTATACCTGAACTGCATAAACTTTGTACTTAAAAAACTGCTAATGCCTTGCTGACCTTCCTGATACCTAAGTTTTGGCTGTATATAAACTCTCTAAATAAACCCCAACTAATCCTTCAACATACCTTCGTTCCTTTATCTGTAATTTGCCATAAGGTGTAACCACTTAACTACATAGTATGTATATAAGTCCGAAGCTGTGATCCTCCACAAAAACACTACTAGCTCACTGCCTGAGACATTACAGTAGGGTCCATGGGTCACCTACCACCATCTTTATGATCTCTGCATACCAAGATCTTCTGGGCCATGCCGGGGCCACAAGAATCACGACTTCCCTTCCTGCTTCATCCTGCGAAGAAGTCGTGGAAGCAGCAGAATAGGAGGGAATGCATAAATCAGTGAAAACTGATTCAACGGGACCACCAAGGCATCCGTTCCGCACAAAGTGTTCTTGACACAAAGTTGTTGATCTTCTTGTTAAACCTGGACACAAACAGGTCTACGTCCGGGATCCCCCATCTCCGACATATTGCCAGGAAGCTATTGGGGTGAAGGGCCCATTCTCCCGGGGAACAACTGCTGACGACTCAAGTAGTCCGCCTGCCAATTTTCTATTCCTGGAATGAGGACTGCCGATAGGCAAGGTACATTGTTTTCTGCCCAAGTTAGGATATGATTCACCTCTCTCTGGGCTGCATGACTTCTTGTGCCCCCTTTGTGATTGATATAGGCCACTGCTGTGGCATTGTTGGATTGGATCCTGACAGGATCACTCCACAACCTGAATGTCCAGGCCCTCAGGGCCAAGCGCGCTGCCAGAATCTCTAGAATGTTGATGGGCAAGTAATTTCTGATCTGGACCATTTCCCTTGGACAGTTGCCTCTTCCAGGACTACTCCCCAACCCGAAAGGCTGGCATCTGTTGTTACCACCTTCCAGGTAACTGGTAGGAAGTATTTTCCCTTCTGCAGATTTTTGGTTATCAACCACCAACTGAGGCTCCGGCGCACCTTTGGAGACAGACGCATTGGGAAATCTAGAGCTTGGACCTTCTTGTTCCAAGCTAATAGGATACTGTTTTGCAGCAGTCTCGAATGAAACTGAGCATAAGGAACGGCCTTGAATGAAGCCACCATCTTTCCCAACAACCTCATGCAAAGCCAAATAGAAGGATTCTTCTTTGCTTTGACCACCTGAAACAGTTCCTTTATGGCACTGATCTTTGCCAAAATTACCCTTTTCTGGGCTGTATTTATGATCAGACCCAAGTATTCTAATCTCCTTGATGTGGTGTTTTTTTTTTTGTAAAACTTTTTTATTGGTTTCAAGCATAACTTGTAACGGCTTATAGGCATGGAAGGGATGTGCAAGAGAAAGTGGACCGGAGAAAGGGGGATATCTATCCCCAGGACTTCCTTAATTTGATTTTTAATGTCTTCCCAGTATGGAGCGATTATTGGGCATTCCCACCATATGTGTAGGAGGGTTCCTCGGCCTCCGCATCCCGGCCAACATAGATCAGAGCTATTGGGGTACATTCGTGCTAAGTCTGCTGGGACTCTGTACCAGCGTGACAGCAATTTGTTTCTTGCATTTTGGAGTCAGCCGAGCTGGAGTGTGTCATCTGATATAGGTATGACAGTTGGGAACTCGTGAGTTCCTGCCCCAGATCTCTCTCCCATGTCCGTATACAGATGGGTTTGGAGGCCGAGGATCCCAGCAGTTGATATAACTCCGATACCATTCGTGGGATTGGTTCGTCTGCTATGAACAGGCCCTCGAAAGGTGTGAGTGTCGTAAAATCTCTTATTGAGCTACCATTTGTCTCGAAGAAGTGATGTAACTATCTGTACTTCCAGAAGTTCATTTGTGGTTTCCCGGTTCTGTCTGCTAAGGAGTCGTAGGGTATCAGTTTGCTGTTCCACAGTAGTTTCCCACAGCTAGCATTCCTATCGTCAACCCATGTACCGAAGAAGTCTGCACTCTCCCCAGGGGGGAACCAAAGGAACCCTCCCAGCAGTGCTAAAGGTGACATAGGGGGGCTAGGCTTCGTGCTTGGTTGATTTTATCCCATGTCTTAAGTGTCAGTTGTGTCAGGGGAGATGTGTCGTCTGATAGCCCCCTGTGCTCCCTCAGGAGCCAGGGGGCATTTGCCAGGTTTCTCCCGGCCATGTATTTTTCCATCGTGACCCATAGCTTGGATTGGTTGTGAAATCGCCAGTTAAGCAGTCTCTGGAGGACTATAGCCTCATAGTACCTCTGTAGGTCTGGGACCCCCAAGCCACCCGAACGCTTTGGGTGCTTCAGAACCCCCAGAGCTATGCATGGTTTCTGGGAGTTCCATATGAACTTAGTGAACATATGGGATATGTGGGCAAAGAAGGTTTTGGGTAAGGATATAGGGAGCATTTGCATGTAGAACAGAATCCTGGGAAGGACGTTCATTTTTATTACATTTACTCTCCCTAGCCAGGTGAAATCGGTTTTCGTCCAGTGTAGTAAGTCTTGTTTGACCGCTGATATCAACTTAGGGTAGTTCGTCATGTATAGTGTATCAAAGCTGTCTGTCAGTTGTATGCCTAGGTAGTGAAGGGAGGTCTTAGCCCATGTAAAGGGAAATTTTGTTTTCAGTTTGTCAATCATTTCCTTCAGGTCTGGTATGGATTTTAAGGGGAACCCTGCACCAAAAAAAAAAAAAAAAATGACGTGGGGGTCCCCCTCAAAATCCATAACAGACCCTTATCCGAGCACGCAACCTGGCAGGCCGCAGGAAAAGAGGGGGGATGAGAGAGCGCCCCCCTCCTGAACCGTACCAGGCCACATGCCCTCAACATTGGGAGGGTGCTTTTGGGTCCTACCATTTCACAAAAAAAGTGTCAAAAATTGTAAAAATTACAAGAGCCAGTTTTTGACAATTCCTTTATTAAAGTCTACTTCTTTCCATCTTCTTCAGGTCTTCTTCCTTCCTTCATTCTTCTGTTTCTTCCTCCATTTTCTTCTTGCTCCGGTGTTCTCGTCCGGTATCTTCCTCCATGGTGTCTCTTCTTCCTCGATTCATTCTCGGGCCGCTCCGCATCCATGGGAGGCTCCCGCTGTGTGGCGCTTCTCTTCTTCTGACAGTTCTATAACGGAACCGTGGGTCAGAGGGGGGGCAGGGTCACCAGGTGGCCCATCCTCCGTTATATAAGAACGGTCAGAAGAAGAGAAGCCTGATGAAGGGGTCCTGCGTGACTCCAAAACGTTGCACACTCCTTGTGTTGTGATCATGCAATAAATCACCCGTTTGGACGCTATTTATGTCATTCTATGGTGTGCTGGCAAATATCTTCACTGCCTTTACAGCAGCCACAGCAGAGATATACTGTCCCCTGCTGTGAGCCTTGAATGCATCCCATGTTACCTCTGGGGAGGCCGACTCTGCATTAATTACCCAGTATTCCTTCAATTGGGGAGGGGGGATTCGGCCCTAAACCAATTCATGGTTAATCCATTGGAGTTGCAGTCTCCAAAGGGCTCTATTGTTCGTTTTTGGGGTTCTAATAGTCAATTTCAGCGGATTATGATCTGAGAGGCCAGAGGGAAGATAACATGCCTCTTGGTTCTCATTAAGGAGGGCCGCGTTTGCAAATGGCAGGTCTATAGGGGATAAGGTCTTAAAGGTGGTAGAGAAACAGGAGTAAGTTCTATCATGAGGATGTAACCATCTCCATACCTCCATAAAGTCCGTGGCATGTGCCCGGGTGCCCGGATCTGAATTAAAATTAGCTTGAGGTGAGGGTCTATCCAAATCTTGTGATAGGGTGGTGTTGACATCGCCCATGAACAGAACCTGGGCAGGGCAATGCAGAGCCAACCTTTCATATAGAGGGTAGAGAGACTGCACCTGACTAGGAGGGGGCAGGTAGACATTTACAATAACATATTTCTTGTTGTATATGGTCAATACCAACATAACATATTTCCCATGAGGGTCTAGATGTACATCATGAATTATACACGGTAATTGTTTACTGATCAGAATAGACAACCCACAGGAGTATGTGGAGTAGTTCGAATGGAATGCTTTTTGTACCCACGGTTTCTTAAGAGCCATTACTCTGCTTCCTATTAAGTGGGTCTCCTGCAGCAATACTATGTGTGGGTTGTGCATTTTCAGGTATTGAAACAGCAGTAGTTAACTCTTGTTTTTGGCATTGAGCCCCCTGACATTCCATGACAAGACAATCAAAGACTCTTTGCCAGAGTTAGCCATTATGGAATGCCAGGGGTGTGCAGGACCAGGATGAGACCGGCAAGCCTCTCCACAGTAAAATCATTATAGACAAGAGCATTGTCTGTGTGAGTCTTCAACGTAACACGTGTTTGAGCAATAGTAGTTATATGTACATCTCTAAAACATATGTCCTCCTCTTCCCCCAAAAAATAACTCCCTACCCTAGCATCAAAAAAACAACAGAGCCTCGTGGCCAAAAACAGGGGCCAAAAAGAAAAAAAAAACTGATGCAGGGTTTGTTCCCATAACTTGTCAACAAGGTGAAAACTTCAGGCCACTAGGACCTCGAGAAACTTTGCACACAGGGCTGGAGCAGGTGGAGCACACCCCAACAAAACATCTGACAGTACCTGGGTAAGTTCCAGATGCAAGGTGGGTGAGGGAAAAATGGGGTGAACTTCAGTAGTGTGTCTTGTAGAGTAAGTGCTTCACTTCTGCAACATGTGGCTAGTGTCAGGATCCCAGCCTCCATAAATAACTGTATTAGCCAGAATTGTATTCCAGTGTGGATGTCAGGCAAAGAATCAGTGAGAGTCAAGCCAAGAGACAGCTGTGGCAGGGGTTTCAAAGTAGCGGGTGGAACTACCATCCACCACCCTGAGCTTGCTGGGGTACAGGAGGCTGTATTTCAGGCCGTTCTCCCGGAGGCACTTGTGGACCTCCGTGAAGGAGCGACGACGTTGCTGCACTTCAGGTACGTAGTCGGGGTACAGGGAGATCTTAGAGTTTTCAAAGGATAGCTCAGCGGCATTTCTGGCGGCTGCCAGCAATCTTTCCCGGTCATGGTAGTTGAGGAGCTTAATCAGGAAGGGTCTAGGTGGAGCCCCAAGAATAGATGGTGTAGTGGCGACCCTGTGGGCCCGCTCCACTACAAATGTGGGTGGGAGATCCGTGAGGACTATCAGCGTGGCGAGGAACCCCTCAGGGAATTCATCAGGTTTGGCGCCCTCGGCCCGTTCTTGGAGCCCCACCACCCGCAGGTTGTTACGACAGACCCTGTTCTTCATGTCCACTGTTTTTTTCATGCAAGGATTGTACCTGTTTTTGGAGGATTCTCTGCTCCCTGGAGTCCTCGTGCACTGTGTCTTCAACCTGAGATATGCAAGATTCCACCTCGGACATTCAGGACCAGAATTTGTCAATATCGTGCCGAATTAGGCTGACCTCCGAGGTCACTGTGTCAATCTTGGCGGTAAGGGTCTCCTTCAGGGAGTTGATAGCTGCCATCAGGTCTACCGAGGAAGGCTCTGCGACTCCCATGCTTGCAGGTGCCGTCTGGGTGCTTGCAGTCACACAGGATGGGGAGGAGGGGGCAGAGCGCATGGGCAAGATGGCCGGCGACGGAGGAGACTGGGCCTGGGGCACTGTGTGTTTGCCGTATTTTCTCTTACCCGGAGCCATCTAGGAGGGCAGGAGTAGCTGGAAACCGGAGAGGCAGCGATCGGAGACCGGTATGTGAGTACAGAAGCATCAACCACTGTCGCAGGATGCTCAGAAGGATTAGGTAGAAGCGGAGCACATCTACTGCACGTCTGCCTTGATTCACATCCGGACACGCCCCCCATCCACCACTATTATTATTTTTATTTTAGTTATTACTTAGAGCGCAACAGCACTCATTGATTTTTTATTTTTTTTTAAAGGTTTAACATCATAATATTGGTGAGAATATGTGGTGACCATAGAAAAGTTATGATCATTCTCACATACTTTATCTCTGCCTTTCAGCATCACAGCTCTATCCATGTTAGCCACCTCACCAATAACTTTATCCAAATCACCAGGAAGGTAGCCTTTATCAATGAATTTATTTTTTTAAGGAAGAAGCTTGTTTCTTTTTCATAGTACAGTTTTGCCTCAAGCAAATTAACTGACTCTTAGGTACTGATTTTAGCCACGTGGGGTGATGGCAACTACCCTGCCCTATATAACCATTTCTATCAGTACTTTTGAAGTAGGTAGAAATGTTAAAAGTATTCTCTCTAATCTCGATGTTTAAATCTAGAAAGTGGATATTAGTCTGGCTGGCCTCATATTGCAGAGAAATGCCCAACGTATTATGAATACAGCCAATGACGTCATATCGCCATCCCATAGGAGGAGGACGTTGTCTATATATCTACCCCAGAAAACCAATTCTGGTCTCCTAAGGGCATAGATGGCATCCTCCTCCCATTTAGCCATAAACAGGTTTGCCATGCTCGGTGCAAACTTTGCACCCATTGCAACCCCTCTATTCTGAAGATAGAAGGATCCTCCGAACCAGAAGTAATTATGAGACATGGTGAACCTGAGTAGGCTTAACACAAATTTTCATTGGGATGAGAGTAAATCACCATCTCTCCTCAAATACATATCTACTGCCTCAAACCCATCGTTATGTGATATTATGGTGTAGGGAAAAGCCACATCGGCAGTAGCCATAATGTAACTCTCTTTCCACTCCATGGCCTCCAATGTTTGAATGACCTGTGTGGAACATGGCTGTAAAAAGCCATCTATAAATTTGCCTATCCTTGGAGTGACAGAGTCCAGCCCACTGATGATAGGTCTTCCCGGTGGTTTAACTGGGTCTTTGTGCACTTTGGGTAAAAAGTATATAACTGGAATCCTCGGTGCCGAAGGAACCAGATATACCTTCTCTTTCTTAGTGAGCAGATTATCTTTAAACCCTACATCTATAAGTTTGGTCAGTTCCTTTTTATACTTAAAGGGGGGGGGGGGGGTCATTTTGGAGTCGCTTATAGGTGTCTCTATCAGAAAAGATCTTATTAATTTCTTCCACAAGTTGTTTTATCCATTACCACAATTCCACCACCTTTATCCGCCGGGCGGATAATAATATCCTTCCTATTTTCCAAGGATTTCAAACCTTCACAAAATCTAAAATTATTTCTTATTAAGTGCACTTGGGTTATGCAGCAGGACAATGATCCAAAACACAACAGCAAGTCCACCTCCAAATGGTTCAAACAAAGCAAAATGTAGGTTTTGGAGAGACCTAGTCAAACCCCAGACTTAAATCCAACTGAGGTGCTGTATCATGACCTTACACAGGCCTTTCATGCTGGAAAACCCTCCAATGTGGCTGAATTAAAATAATTCTGCAAAGAAGATTGGGCCAAAATTGCTCCAGAGCAATGTGAAAGACTCATTGCAAGTTACCGCAAACGCTTGATTGCAGTTGTTGCCGCCAAGGGTGGCACAACCAGTTATTATGTTTAGGGAGCAATTACTTTTTCACATAAAGCCAGGCAGGTTTGGACAGCTTTTTTTCCTTAACCGCTTCCCGACCTCCTCCTGCACATTTACGTCGGCAGAATGGCACGGCTGGGCAAAAGCACGTACAGGTACGTCCCCTTTAATTGCCCAGCCGTGGGTCGCGCGCGCGCGCCGGCGGCACGCTCGCGACCCGGTCGGGAGCTCCATGACCACGGCCGCGGGACCAGCGGACCCGATCGCTTCTGGTGTCCCGCGATCAGGTTTACAGAGCTGAAGAACGAGGAGAGGTCTGTGTAAACAAACCTCTCCCCGCGCTTCCTACACTGCCCGTCACTGATCGGCTGTTCCCTGTCATCGGGAAAGCCGATCAGTAACGTCAGATGTAAAGCCACGCCCCCTACTGTAAAAAAAACACACACGTCACAGACCTAACCCCTCCCCGCCCCCTAGTGGTTAACTCTTTCACTGCCAGTGTCATTTATACAGGAATCAATGCATTTAAATAGCATTGATTGCTGTATAAATGACAATGGTCCCAAAAATGTGTCAAAAATGTCCGATGTGTCCGTCATAATGTCGCAGTCACAATAAAAATCGCTGATCGCCGCCATTACTAGTAAAAAAAAAAATATTAATAAAAATGCTATAAAACTATCCCCTATTTTGTAAACGCTATAACTTTTGCGCAAACCAATCAATAATCGCTAATTGCGATTTTTTTTTTTTTTTTTACCAAAAATATGTAGAAGAATACGTATCGGCCTAAACTGAGGAAAAAATATGTTTTATATATTTTTTGGGGATATTTATTATAGCAAAAAGTAAAAAATATTGCATTTTTTTCAAAATTGTCGCTCTATTTTTGTTTATAGCGCAAAAACTAAAAACCGCAGGGGCGATCAAATACCACCAAAAGAAAGCTCTATTTGTGGGAAAGAAAGGACGCCAATTTTGTTTGGGAGCCACGTCGCACGACCGCGCAATTGTCAGTTAAAGTGACGCAGTGCCGAATCGCAAAAAGGGGCCTGGTCCTTTGGCTGCAAATTGGTCCGGGGCTGAAGTGGTTAATAAATGAAACCATCATTTAAAAACTGCATTTTGTATTTACTCGGGTTATCTTTGTGTAATAATAAAATTTGTTTGAGTCATTTAAGTGTGACAAATATGCAAAATAATACAAAATCAGAAAGGGGGCAAATTCTTTTTCACACAACTGTATAGTAATTATAGATTTTTGTTGGTTTGATATATAAACACAATTGTTGATAATATCTGCGTATGTGGTTTTGTTTTCAGCTCATAGAGGAAAGCAGAAATTCACCAAAAGAAACAAACAATTTCATAATAAATAGATTAAGGGGCCATTAAATGGAGGATGTGTAAAAAATTTGGGGGGGAAAAGACGACTATTGTTTAGTGTCACTTTAAGGACAGGATCCCCTTTATTATAACTTACACTAACCCCCCCAACAACAGCCTAAGACCAGTGTTGATGAGCAGTGGGCATTTGACTTAAGTTTGAGATGCTTCCGGGATCATTCTTTGAAGGGACATTTGACCTGCTTCTAAGTGCTTTAGCATTCCCCAAGACTTGTATGGAGATAACCTAACTCACTTCACGGCTGTAGCCTCCTCCAGGGTTCACAATCTGTCCCCTCTCACTTTTCAGCATGATGTGGCCTTGGAGTAGGAGGATTTGTATAGATTACATAGTAGTTGGCAAGGTTAAATAAACACATCAGACCAACCTGTGTAGGTGTGTGTAGAACAATCATTTCCCATATCCCCTTAAATTGTTTACGTTAAGATGCACGTCCAAGAGTCTTTTAAAACTATCCATACTTCCTGCCGACACCACAGACTGTGGAAGAGAGTTCCACATCCTTACTGCCCTGACAGTGAAAAACCCCCTACCCCACAGATTAGTTTAGGGAGAACCAGGTGGGGTGGGTTAGAGGTAGTTTAAATAAGGGTCTACCTGTCCTTTAACTACTTGCTGCCCGCCCACCGTCAAATGATGGTGGGGCAGTGCATCTCTCATTCTGGGACGCCGTCATATGACGGCGTCCCAGAACGGCCGCTCTCGCGAGCCCTCGGGGGCGATCAGTGGCATCTCCTCACATCTAGGGATGTAATCAGGACACTGATCATGAGTGCCCTGATTACAATAAATAAATACCGTGTCACAAACAGTGTCCACAATTGCCCACCAATGCCAGCATATAGTGCCCACCAGTGGCAGCATTCAGTGCCCACCACTGCCCACAAGTGCCACCAATCAGTGCCCATCAGCGATGCCAGTCAGTGCTGGCAATCAGTGATGCCCATCAATGCTGTCGATCAATGCCCATCAGTGCCACCCATCAATGCCCATCAGTGCCGCCTATCAGTGCCACCCATCAGTGCTCATCAGTGCCACATATCCGTGCCCATAAGTGCGGCATATTAGTGCCACCTCATCAGTGCCCATAAGTGCCACCTCATCAATGCCCACCAGTTCAGCCTATCAGTGCCCATCCATGCCGACTCATCGGTGAAGGCGAAAAATTACTTAGTTACAAAATTTACTGACAGAAAAAAGTAAAAAAACTTTTTTTCCAAAAATTTTTTTTTTGTAAAAAAAAAAACCCATCAGTGATTAAATACCACCAAAAGAAAGCTCTATTTGTGTGAAGAAAATGATAAAAAATGTGTTTGGGTACAGTGTAGCATGACCGCGCAATTGTCATTCAAAGTGCGACAGCTCTGAAAGTTGAAAAATGGCTTGGGTAGGAAGGGGGTGTAAGTGCCTGGTAGGCAAGTGGCTAAGGGAAATGTACAACAAGAGAACTATAAAGGGTGCCATTGCTAGCCTGGCAACTAGGATTTTCAGGACATCATTGGTCCGAATACTTTTCAGAGACTCACCTGAGAACAAACATGCATCAACTTGCGTCAGAGTGAAGTCAGAACTCACAATTTACACATTCATTTTGAGTCAATGATTCAGAAAGTACCAAAACCAATGAACTAGCATGACAAACTGACAATTATTTTTAGAAGGAAAAAAACAACAGGCTCAGTAGTACAAATTTGGTTAAAGGTAAAGGTTCTAAAGGTAATTTTTTTTAAAAATAACAAACATGTTATACTTACCTCCACTATGCAGCTCGTTTTGCACAGAGTGGCCCTGAACCTGGTCTTCTGGGGTCCCTCGGTGGCTGTCTCGGCTCCCCCCCGCAAGTACTTCTCACCTTCATGCTCGCATGGTGTGGAGTGCTTGCGGGCGCGCTCCCGTGATACAGCCGGCGGCCATAGCCGCTCACTGTATCACTCGGCCCCGCCCCCCAGCGCGCTGCATCATTGGATGTGATTGACAGCAGCGCGAGCCAATGGCTGCGCTGCTTTCAATCCATCCACTGTAACCAATCAACGGCCAGGCTGAGCGGCAAAGAGGATGTCGGGGGGTGGAGCATGGGACTTTCGAGGAGTCAGGTAAGTAAAACGGGGGGGGGGGGGGGCTTGGGGGGCCAGCATTGTCAGATGTTTAGAATATAAATAGAAAATAAAATTTACCTTTACAGCCACTTTAACTAGTAGCTGACCGCCCACTGTCAAATGACGGCGGGACGGTGCAGCTCTTGTGGCGGGCCGCCGGCATATGACGGCACTCGCTTTTTGGCCACTAGGGGGCGCGCGCTGCGGGAGGCGCGCGCGCGTGCCCGCCGCGTAGCTGGGAAGCCGATGCGCGTGCCCGGCGGCCGCGATGACCGCCAGGCACCCGCGATTGCCCGGTAATCGAGCAGGACGTGGATCTGTGTGTGTAAACACACAGATCCACGTCCTGTCAGAGGAGAGGAGACCGATGGTGTCCCTTGTACATAGGGACACCGATCGGTCCCCTCCCCCAGTCAGCCCCCTCCCCCACAGTTAGAATCACTCATATAGGGAACATATTAACCCCTGTAGTGCCCCCTAGTGTTAACCCCTTCCCTGCCAGTCACATTTATACAGTAATCAATGCATTTTTATAGCACGGATCGCTGTATAAATGTGAATGGTCCCAAAAATGTGTCAAAAGTGTCCGATATGTCCGCCGCAATGTCGCAGTCACGATAAAAATCGCAAATCGCTGCCATTACTAGTAAAAAAAAAATAATAATAAAAATGCTATAAATCTATCCCCTATTTTGTAGACGCTATAACTTTTGCGCAAACCAATCAATAGACGCTTATTGCGATTTTTTTTTTTTTACCAAAAATATGTAGAAGAATACGTATCGGCCTAAACTGAGGAAAAAATTTTTTAAAAAAAAATTGGATATTTATTATAATAAAAAGTAAAAAATATTGCATTTTTTCAAACTTGTCCCTCTTTTTTTTAACAGATTAAACTTGTCCCTCTTAATTTGTTTATAGCGCAATAAATAAAAACCGCAGAGGTGATTAAATACCACCAAAATAAAGCTCTATTTGTGGGGAAAAAATGATAAAAATTTTATTTGGGTACATCCTTGCATGACCGCGCAATTGTCATTCAAAATGCGACAGCGCTGAAAGCTGAAAAATGGCTTGGTCAGGAAGGGTGTGTTCGTACCTGGTAGGCAAGTGGTTAAAGGTAAAAAAAAAAAAAAATGTTAGATTTGGCCATTCTTTGAATACATGTATTGTATACATTATGCTTTAAAATCACCCAGCAGAACAGCATAATATATCATATATCAAAGTCATTTTATTATTCTGTACAACAATCACCTCTTCATAAGCTAGAAATCATTCATGCAGAAAATAATTGGAAAGCATTTGTATATCAATATAACCTGTTTTTAATAGCAAAGAAACAATTCAAGCACAGTGCACAAGTAAAATCCATTGACCTTAGCATCCACATATTTTGATAAAATACAGCATGTGGTATCTTTAGTGTAATAATTGTAACAATATTGCCACCATATGCCATGTTCAAATATATTGCTGCTGATTTAGAAAACTAAAGGGAATAAAACTGGCCATACACTGGTAGAATTTAGCCTAAAACATTTTTTAAAAAGATTTGTTCGATTTTGTAAGGCTCAGGATGGAAAATTTTTGTTACTTATCTGTAAAAAATGAAATCCTAACTATTAAAGTACAAGTAAATTCCCTTTGTTTTGTACATACAGGTAAGCATATAACAAGGCTTACCTGTACTTATAGTAAAGATCTCCTAAATGTGCACGGTTTGGGAGATATTTACATATGAAGCAGCCAGTGACATCACCGGCATATGCGCACTGTGCTCTCAATGGATGGCATGCCATCCATTGAGAGAGCAGTGCCGTGACCTTGACTCCTGCGCATGTGACGTCACCGTGACTCGCCCATTTAAACGGCCAGAGCCTGCGGACCCAAAAGGAGGACCTAGTAAAGATGTATTCCTTGTCAGCGGTGACAGGGCGCCACTGGAGAGATCAGTTTCACCGGTAAGTCTGTCAAAATGTGCTAGTATGCAGTTTTTTTAAAAAGCGGTTTACTACGACTTTAATGTGATTCTCAGTCAGGAAAAATCATTAAAATTCTATACATTGCTATGGAACTGAATGAAAATTTTCACCTTTAAATAAAAATTTAAAAGATGTCAAACTATTTTTGATGAACAGTGTATGGCCAGTTTAAAGCCTAAGTTTGGCCTGAAACTAAAGGATATAACCGTATTAGTATGATGTGTCCCTTATCCTGATTCTTCTGCTTTCAGTAGAAATCTTTATCTTTCCTACCACAAACCCCCCACCCCCTCCTCGCTGCTGTAACTTCCCATGCAAGTAGGGATTAATACAGCTAAAGGGCTGTCATCAAGAGAGCTTGACTATGTCTGCCTTTCCTGCACTATCCGCCATTTTTAGAAGCCATACTATAGCTTCTATGAATGACACAGGATCTTTGAACGGGGGATGGGCAGTATATTAAAAGCCCCTCCCCCTTCATTCATGAGGGAGTTGGAAGACAGACGAAGATTTCTACTGAAAGCAGAAGAATCTGGACAAGGAACACATCGTACTAACTGCAAGTTATGTCCCTTGTGCTGATTTTTGTGTTATTAGTTTTAGCTAAACTCAGGCTAATTCCTCATTACCAACAGCACCCACTCATCATCCAGCTCACATTTAATTCTAACTTTCAGCAGAATAATTATAGTTGCATTCTAATTTGATGTCACAGCCCCACTGTAATATAGGAAGGCAATTGGTTTCCCTGCTGGCTGGAAGAAACTGCTGGGAGTTGCTAATTGATATCTAGGGAACCTTAGTGTGACCAAGCCTAAGGCCGACCTTACATGGTTCGAATCTTGGCCAGTTCAGCAGAAACCGTCCGAGATTCGAATCAACTTGGGTACAACCAGCCTGCTGGATTCTCTTACAATTATCGCTAGTGGCTTGCTATAGCCAATAGCAATAATCACTGTCTTCTCCCGCGGGGACGGCTTTCGGGTGCTGCCGCCGCCATCGTATTAAGGGAACCTGGTAGTGAAGACTTTTTGGCTGAGCTTTCTAATTGGCCTGGTGAACTTCCGAGGGACGGCACCGCTGCCCTGTCTCCCAGAAGTGGGGACAGGTACCTGTTCTCCCCTCCCCCCTGAGGGAGGGAGGAGTCAGTTAAGTGGAGGTTCTACTTTTGGGTGGAACTCCACTTTAAAAGGTCGGCTCAGGTGACCCAGTATGCTTATGCTGATGTAGACAGGACGGGGAGAAAGTAGAGCAGCATCACGTATCCCCCCGGGGAACAATAGATGCTGCAAGAAGTTTTCTAAGATACCTGATCAATGTTCCCTGTCAGCTGGTGATTGTCTATCTGTCACTACAGACATGAGATCACAACCCAAAGACAAAAACATATAGCTTAGGCAATAGTGGCTTCATGTCTAACTCACACAATGGACAATCCTTTTGCTTTTTCAAATGTTGAACAAAATAGACACTGTATTCTTGATATCGATGATGTGTGTGTGTGTGTGTGTGTGCGTGTGTATATAATGTACAGTAAATATAATTAAAATTTTCCTTGTATATGAAGTATTGAGAGAGACAGTGTTTGAACTGGCAGGAGCCTGTACAGCCCAAACTGGGAAGTTTGTTACCCAGGAGGCTGAGTAAATGTCTGACATTAAGCAGTGAGTCAGTGCAGGACAGACTCAGGGACTACACAGTCCAGGTGCCAGGAGGCTGAAGATAATTGTGTTATGGGAATGGAATGCTGAAAATCCCCTGCAAGGGTAACCTTTAGTGTGACTTTTTAACTTTACTTATGTAATAGAGCAGGCAAAAAACATTATTGGCTGGACTGAAGTTTGTGAAAAGCATTTCACTTGAGCTGAACCCTCATTATATACTGTATATCTCTACAATCATCAGTGGCAGCATTCCCTTAAAAAATATTTAACACAAAAAAATTATATATTTTATATTAAATAAAGTGTCATTGTGCAAACCAAATACAGTAGATCTGTAAATACTTGGAGGATTACAAGATAATGTTTACTTTAGAATTTTTATATTTTACAATAAATGAGCGGTACACACTGTGAGCCTTTTCTTGTTGTTTCTATGAGTTTATATATTCTCGGATGACTCAGACGATTCATATGGGACAGTAAGAGGACCTCTGGAGCAAGTCTTAGAATCTGCTGAGCTGAGGAGGATCTTTGTGGAAAGAGTGCAATATTAAGCGGTTATTGAACTTACCATATTAGTAAGGTCCTCGGTATCAGTGTAGAGCTCTTGAAGTTTTGTATATTGGACTTCATATGCACACAATATTTATTATGTATTGTAGCTCAATTTAATTTTCACAATGACACTTGTTATGAAATGTATATTTATTTTGTGTAATTACATATTTTTTTAAAGCGAGCTACACAGATGGACTGTAGTTTTTTTAACGTTGTGTTTTAATGATTTCACAGGGGTGTCTATCTGCTTTTTGTATACTCTGCTGAGATTATTTAACCATTTTTTATTTTGGTAATTTAAGTTAGTAGCGTGGGGGTATTTATATATACACACACACACACATACATACACACACATGCACACACACATATATACACATACACACACTGAACCTGTCAATTTGTAGAACCCCAACAAGTATGTTCAGATCTTGTTTTCCTACAGCTTCCTGTGCCTGGATGTAAGTCGGGGTTGAACAAATAAATGTAGACTTTAGGAGTAATTCAGAAAGGGGGATTATTCTGGATTCTGTATAGCTGCAGAATGTGTTCTATGAATGGAAATGTTAGTTAAAATGTTAAAAAGATAAGATAGTGGTTTGCTAAAAGGAAATTAACAATGTTTTTTCATATGTAAAATTATATTTAACAACAACTTCACTTGGCCAATAAGTGGAATCCAAAATCAATAACAGTAGTGTACACACAATTCCAGGTAGTATTAAGATGTCAGTGGGTCCAGGACAAAGATCACAGTAGTGAGTCCCTTATCAAGGGGAGTAAAATATATTTTTACCAATTATGCTACCGTTAATATCACACTGGATCTTGCTAAAGGCACCATGAATGGGGGTGCTTGTATTACCTCAATGATATACGCGAAGCATGCTTGGCATATAAGACTGGTGTTGAGATTAATGGTACATTACAATTGAGTCAAACCCCCCAGCTGCCGTAACCTTCCGCTAAGAGCAGCTAAAGGGCTGTCAGGAGCTCTCATCGAGAGAGCTTGACTATGTCTGCCTTTCCTGCATGATTCGCCATTTATAGAAGCCATACTATAACTTCTATGAATGACACAGGATCTCTGAATGGGGGGATGAGCAGTTTACTAAAAGCCCTGCTCCCTTCATTCATGAAGGAGTTGGAAGACAGATGAAGATTTCTACTGAAAGCAGAAGAATCCGGACAAGGGACATGTCATACTAACTGCAAGTTATGTCCCTTGTGCTGACTTTTGTGTTTTTAGTTTTAGCTAAACTCAGGCTAAGTCCTTGTTACCAACAGCACCCACTCATCATTCAGCTCACATTTAATTCTAACTTGCAGCAGAAGAATTACAGTTGTATTCTTGATTTGCTGTTACAAGCAAAACAAGTTAAGCTTAGTACACATGGGCCGATCAGGTTCTGTTGAAGGGACATAACTGAAAAAAGGTTTGAGGTCTAACAACTGGCCTCCTATCAGGGATCCCAGCCAATGGCTGAGAGCGCTGACTGGAGTGTTCTGGCGGGGGGGCGTCCTCTGCCAGAACACAATATAACAGCAGGGGAGATCGCTGTACTAACACCTGAGCTGTCAGTTTTTTTTCAACCCACTGGGTTGAACGAAAAAAACTAGTAGTGTGTGCGTGGCTTTAGTTAGCCCCACTTTGTAATATGGGAAGGCAAATGGTTTCGCTGCTGGCTGGAAATAAATGCAGGGAGTAGCTGATTGATATCTAGGGAACCTCATTAACATAACACTGTATCTTGCTAAAGGCAACATATATGGGGGTGCTTGTATTACCTCCCTGATATAGGCCAAGCATGCTTGGCTTTTAAGACTGGTGTTGAGATTATTGGTCCATTACAACTGAGTCAACAATCCCTCATTTAAAGTGCACCCACACGCCTGGCTATTTGTTAAGTGCAATTCTTTACCAATATGTTATAACTCTTTAACACAAATTACTTTCATCTTGATCCCTGGGACTGTAATAGTCTGATATATGCACACTTCTTTAAATTAAATAATGCTAAATCAGACTTTCATTTGCGTATTTCAGTAAAATAAATATAAAAAGATGAACCTACTTATGAAGGCCATAGGTCTCTATGAATAATCACTGGTCTGCATAAAAGGAAAACAGGTTTCATAAACATCAATGAATGAAACAGCAAAAAATTGTTTATATCTAAAGCCCCATACACACGCGCGGATTATCCGAGGACCAGGTCCGTCAGACCATGTCCGTCATACTTTGTCTGATGTTGGTTTTGCGTACACACGGTCGGACAAAGTTGTCGGAAAATCCGATCATTCTGAACGTGGTGACGTTTGTTGCCTACGACGGGACTACGTAGAGGCTAGTAGCCAATAGCTTTGGTCTTGTAATGTGATCTGAGCATGCGTAGCACTTTGTCCGGTCGGAATTCGCTACACACGATCGGATTTGGTGTGATCGGACTTTGTTGTCAAAAAATCTATCCAGCAGGAGATAGGACTTTGTCCGTCAGACAATCTGATGGAAACTGTCCGATGGTGCCTACACACGGTCTGATTTTCCGACAACATTGTCCGATAGGACAGAATCCATCGGAAAATCCTACCGTGTGTATGGGGCTTTACTCTGCGTCATCTTTTTTTTGTCAGAAGCCAAATAAACTGCTTCATAGACTACAATAGTGTCAAACCTAGAATATCTATTCCTCTTCAATTTATTATCAGAATTAACAATATGATCAGCTGTATGAAAAGTTACTATTTAAATATTTGAACACTATGGGTTGAAGGTAAATACTGTATAAACAATATCCACCAAAATAATGAGATATTTCAGTTATCTTTTTAGTAGTCGATGAAGGATTGAACCATAATATCCTGGAGTGAATATTGGACATAGCAATTTATCTAAAAGACACTCAACATGTCAAATATTTATTAAAAAGGGATTAAATAATAATTTTTAAATGTGAAATGTGAAATCTGAAGAGGACAGTGCTTGTCAAATTTACACATACAAAAACATTTATATTCATGTGACACACAACTAAAACTTAGAGTACTGAGTACTGTAGCTGAACCGAGCACCACCTAAAAGGTCAGATTTTAAATCTGATGAACATGTTCAGCAGACTACAAATTTAATGCACCACAATGCACGGTTACGCACTACTGTCTGCCGTGGTGCGCTGCATCTGGAAAAAAGATCCAGATTTTGTTGCATTGTGGTGTGCTGCGTCCATTTAAAATGAACAGGCTGTGTTAATACAACACAGGTTAACAGACCATAATGCAGCGTATACAGTTGTGTTCATAAGTTTACATACCCTTGCAGAATTTATGATTTCTTGGCAATTTTTCAGAGAATATGAATGATAACACAAAAACTTTTCTTTCACTCATGGTTAGTGTTTGGCTGAAGCCATTTATTATCAATCAACTGTGTTTACTCAGTTGACAACAGAAACAACCCAAATGACCCTGATCAAAAGTTTACATACCCTGGTGATTTTGGCCTGATAACATGCACACAAGTTGACACAAAGGGGAATGGCTATTAAAGGTAACCATCCTCACCTGTGATCCGTTTGCTTGTAATTAGTGTGTGTGTATAAAAGGTCAATGAGTTTCTGGACTCCCGACAGACTCTTGCATCTTTCATCCAGTGCTGCACGGACGTTTCTGGATTCTGAGTCATGAGGAAAGCAAAATAATTGTCAAAGGATCTGCAGGAAAAGGTAGTTGAACTGTATAAAACAGGAACGGGATATAAAAAGATATCCAAGGAATTGAGAATGCCAATAAGCAGTATTCAAACTCTAATTAAGAAGTAGAAAATGAGGGGTTCTGTTGAAACCAAACCACGGTCAGGTAGACCAACTAAAATTTCAGCCACAACTGCCGGGAAAAAAAGAAAACCCACAAATAACCTCAGGTGAAATACAGGACTCTCTGAAAACATGTGGTGTGGCTGTTCCAAGATGCACAATAAGGAGGCGCTTGAAGAAAGATAGGCTGCATGGTTGAGTCGCCAGAAGAAAGCCATTACTACGCAAATGCCACAAAGTATCCCGCTAACAATACGACAAATAGCACAGAGACAAGCCTCAAACCTTCTGGCACAAAGTCATTTGGAGTGATGAGACCAAAATTTAGCTTTTTGGCTACAACCATAAACGCTACATTTGGAGAGGAGTCAACAAGGCCTATGATAAAAGGTACACACACCATTCCTACTGTGAAACACGGAAGTGGACCCCTAATGTTTTGGGGATGTGTGAGCTACAAAGGCACTGGACATTTGGTCAAAACTGATGGCAAGATGAATGCAGTATGTTATCAAAAAATACTGGAGGAACATTTGCATTTATCAGCCAGGAAACTGCGCATGGGACGTACTTGGACAATCCAACATTACAATGATCCAAAACACAAGGCCAAATGTCATTGGCTACAGCAGAATAAAGTGAAGGTTCTGGAGTGGCCATCTCAGTCTCCTGACCTCAATATCATTGAGCCACTCTAGGGAGATCTCAAATGTGCAGTTAATGCAAGACAGCCCAAGAATTTACAGGAACTGGAGGCTTTTTGCCAAGAGGAATGGGCAGCTTTACCATCTGAGAAGATAGTGTTGAAAATATTTTATTGGTATTTTTCAAGAAAAACAGTAAAAGCATGAGATAAATGTATGCAAAGAACGGTAACAGAAGGACATTTACGGGAGGCCAGCCAATGACTATCGTCCACAGCTGGACCCTGTCCGTAAGCTTGGAGAATAGGGAAGATAACCTGTTCTCTGGTCCATGAGGTTTTGCCAAAGAGAGATGCTCATGGGTTACTACATGAGGTAATATGCAATAAATAACATAAAGGAGACAGAAAAAGAGAGAGGAGAGGAAAGAGAAGAACAGCACAAAGAAGGAGTAAGGTGGTAGGGGGGTGAACAGAACAGTAGGGAGGAAGGAGAGTAAAGGGAGGGGGAGAGGGGATGAGGGTTATGCACAGAGGGGTAGGGTAAAAGGGAGCCCAGTGTGTCCCTAGGTGTCCGAGATTTTGTTCAACAAAGTATCAGAGGAGGAGAAGCGGAGCCAGATCGACCATTGTGCTATAAATTTGGTGTATGTGTCATTGTCCAATGCCAGCATCTCCCCCATTCTCATGGTGTCATTCATAATTGATACCCACCGTGACAATGGGGGAGTATTCTTAGTCTTCCAATAAGCGGGTATCAGTTGCCTAGCAGAGGACATAAGGAAACAAAGCAATCTTTGCCTCTGCGACTTTATAGACCCGGGCAGTATGGAGAGTAGTGCAATTTTCGGAGAGATAGGAACTGGTCTATCAGCTATGAGATTATAACATTCAAAAACCTGCGTCCAGAAGGGGCGGATCCTCTCACAGTCCCACCAGACATGTATATATGTTCCGACTGAGGATTCACAGCACCAGCAAGTGGCCGGTGCAGACGGGAAGATTTTTTGCAAAGTTGCAGGATCACTGTACCATCTGGACAGAAGCTTCTTGAGAGTAGCAGGAGATGGTTGACTTATGCGTAAAATAAAAAAGAGGTTTGCCATTCCGGCACAGAGATGTCTTCACCCAGGTCCACAGTCCACATCCTAGTGTAGTGTGGGAGTTGATCTTGTGCTAAAGTCTGTAGTAGGTTATATAAGGAGGAAAGGAGGTGTTTGGGAGTTTCTTGGAGCGAACATAGTTCCTCAAAGCTGGTATGCTTGCGATGTATTTAAGAGGAAGAGTGTAGGTGTTTGGTAAATGTGGACATATGTAAGGCTGTGAGCCAATCCCCAGGGCCTGCCGGGGGGACCGGAGTCCCCTGCGACGAGTGTACAAATGTGTGAGCTTGTGGCCACTTGGTGCGTTTAAAGGACCCTAGGGAGGTTGCCCCTATACCTTGTGGGAGAGCGGGGTGGTCAAAAAGGGACGTCAGGGGGCCTGGGACGGAGGAGAGGGTAGTGTTAAGTCGTTTCCTATACCATAGCTTCAAGGAGGCCAAAGTCAGTGGGGATAAGGATGTCAGGCGAGTGTAGTCATGTTTGTAACCCCATAAAAGAGCCCTGAGGTCTACAGGAGAGAGGTCTTGTTCAACTGTCACCGAAGCCTTGCAGAAAGGGCGGGGGAACCATTCTAGGATGCGAGCCATATGGGCTGCTGTATGGTAGGTCTCAAAATCAGGGAGACCTGTTCCTCCCATTGTCTTCGGAAGCGTGAGCAATTTAAATTTAACTCTGGGAAGTCCCCGGTTCCACATGAATCTGATGGCTAGTGAGCGCAGTGAGGTAAAAAATGATTTGGGGACATGGATGGGAACCGTTTGGAATAAATACAGGAATTTGGGCAAGGTGTCCATCTTTAGGGTGTTGATCCTTCCGAACCACGGCAGTGAGGACCCACCCCACTCCTCAAGGTCTTTCCGTATTCGGGAGAGTAAGGGAATATAGTTTAGGGAGAACAAGTTAGCTAGGTTCGAGGGTATAATGATCCCCAAGTAAGAGATTCCCTTGGTCTGCCAACGGAATGAGAAATTAGATTTTAGAAGGGACAGGGTGGAGGGGGCGAGGGATATGTTAAGGGCTTCCGTCTTAGTTATATTAATCTTAAAGTTGCTATGGGTGCCAAAACGTTGGAATTCCCAAAGTAGGGAAGGTAGTGAGGTGTGTGGATTCTGGATATACACTAGGAGATCGTCAGCATACAGGGAAAGTTTATGGTGTGCAGATGGAGTTTGGATACCGAGAATGGAGGGGTTTTGACGTATGGCGCAGGCCAGATGTTCAATTATGATGACAAAGAGGAGGGGGGATAGGGGGCAGCCCTGCCTGGTGCCATTTGTGATGTCAAAGGGAGCCGAAGTGGTACCGTTGACTAGGACCGTAGCCGAGGGTCGGGAATATAGGGACATAACTTTAGAGATAAAGGGAACTCCGAGGCCAAGCTATTCTAGGGACAGCTGCAGAAACCTCCAGCTGACCCTATCGAAGGCCTTTTCATCGTCGAAGGATAAGAGGCCAGCTTTTAGGCCTTTACGATGTATCCGGGATATAAGGTGTATCGTTTTGGTGGTGTTGTCCCTTACCTCTCTGCCAGGGACAAACCCCACTTGATCATTATGGATAACTTTAGGTAGTATAGGGGACAAACGAGTAGCTAGAACTTTTGTGAATAACTTAATATCTATGTTAACTAGGGAGATGGGCTGATAGCTGCTGCACTGGGATGGGTCCTTGCCTGGTTTGGGGATGATGGAGATGTTGGCAGATAAAGATTCTTTGGAGGGGTGGTTGGAACTTTCCACCGAATTAAAGGCCTTTGTCAGAAGGGGTGCAAGTTGTGGGGCAAAGGTTTTGTAAAATCAGGGCGTAAAGCCGTCAGGACCTGGGCATTTGCCTACTTTAAGGGCTTTGATGGCCTGCAAGAATTCAGAGGTAGTCAGGGGCTCATCGAGGGCTGTCGCGTCCGGTTCGTCAACAGTAGGCAGGGCTGTCTCTAGAATATAGTCATGTTTGGGGTCGTTGGAGGGGGGGGACTGAGCGTCAGGGGTTGCGCGTGGAAGGTTATATAGCTGTGAGTAGTATTGCCTGAAGGATGCAGATATCCCAGAGGTATTAAATGTTTTCGTTTGATCCGGTTGAACGATAAAGGGGATAGAATGTCGTTGGGGGTCTAGGGTGAATGATCCTTGCCAGGTGCTTACCACATTTATTCACTAGTGAGTAAAAGTGGTTTCGTGCTTTGTCTCTGGCGATTAAGGAGTGCGCGTCGAGGAGCTGGAGTAGGTCTCTGCGGGCATTGGAGAGCTGGACAAAGACAGCAGGGTCCAGTTCTCGTTTGTGGAGGGGTTCGAGTTCAGCTATTGTAGTGAGGAGTTTGCGTATGTCATTAGCTCTGGCCTTCTTAAGGCGAGAACCATGCTGTATAAGGGTGCCCCGTATCACACATTTGAGTGTGTCCCATTGGTTCAAGGGGGAAGTCGTGTCCGAGGAGTGGTCTCCTATGAAGTCTTTTATGGCTTTAGAGACATCCGCTACGCATACAATGTCCCTTAGAAGGTTGTCATTAAGTCTCCAGTTTGCTCCCCGGCGGCTAGCGGGGGGGCGAACTAGAGTCAGATAGACGGGGGCATGATCGGACCACAGTATGTTACCGATCGAAGTTTGGAGAGGTGTGTCTAGAAGTGATTGTGAGATGAGAAAGTGGTCTAACCTACTGTAGGAGTTGTGTGCTATTGAGAAATAACTGTAATCCCTATCCGTGGGGTGCTGGACCCCCAGGCATCCACCAGATGGGAGGAATGTAAGAGTGATTTGATATGTGTCAAGGTGGAATAAGGAACAGAAGACTTACCCGAGGATGTGTCTGCGGATGGGGATAGGACAATATTGAGATCACTTCCAATGACGAGAGCTGGCCCTCCAAAGGAGGATAGTCTGGTGAGGACCGAGGAGAGGAACCGAGCCTGGCCCACGTTAGGCACATAGATGTTAGCCACTGTGAAAAGAAAATCGTTTAGTTTCAGTTTCAGAAATATGTAACGACCCGAGTCGTCTATGAGAGAATCCAAAACCTCGGGGTTGAAAGACTTATGAAAGGCAACAGATACCCCCTTAGATTTGGCCTGAGGATTAACACTGTGAAACCATTGTGAGTAATACCTATTGCGCAGGGCTGGAATTGCCCCTGCGCGAAAGTGCGTTTCTTGGAGGAGCAAAATTTTAGTACGCTTTTTATGGAAATGGTAGAGCATCTGGCTCCGCTTCTCAGGCGTGTTGAAGCCTCTACAGTTAAAGGAACAAAGGTTATTGGACCGTCACTAGCCATGGGGGGTCATGAGAGTGAGGTTTAGGATCAGTTTGATAAGTGGTGTTGTGGGTGAATCTTTTTGAGATAGGAAACGGGAATAATTTTTGGTCATAGGGGGATAAGGGAGGGGGGAAAGGGTATAAGGACACAGGTAAAGAGAAGACGAGGAGAGGAGAAAAGTAAAAAGAGAGAGAAAAGACAGTACAGTAACCTTGTGTAGGAAATACCAGCAGTTATAATCACGGCCACTTTCTCCCACTATAATAAACAGAAATACAAGTAACACATATTTTGCATGCGCCAATTGTGGGAGATGGGCCCAAAAGGTCAGGCAGGAAAAAGGAGTAACCATAACAAAAACAAAAAAGGCCACTAGGTGGCTCCAAAAGGCAAGAAGTAGAGAGAAAAAAGGCCTTTTATAAAGGCACATATCAGTGCACTCCACAGTGTCCATCGGATCACTGAGGGGTGAAAAATAAACAAAAACCCAAAGGGGGGGGGGGGTGCAAAGCAAGACCACAGAGCAGGGCAGCTCCCTGCACCCTGGCTCCACGTGTAGAGCAAAATCAGTTGCGACCTGGAGAGTGAACCAAATACCATAACACTTAAAATTATCTTAGCGGTCATCAAAAAATGCATTTGTAAACCGGCATAAAAAATATAACATCCATGCGCTATAGGGGATATGGATATGCAACAGGCCCTATGTAGGGATCAGACTAAGTATAGCAATAACTGTAAAGTCTCGGTAATGGCAACACAGAGGGGGCTGTTGCAGGCAGTGGAGTGCGAGGACAAGTCCTGAAACCTGTGCGTTGGTGATTGAAAAAGTAACAGTGGAGCACTCCAATTGTATGGATAGGGGGCACAGCAGCAAAAGGCATGTAATATACATAAAAAACCTGTAATAAAGAAGGTTATTCAGCGAGTGAGCTATCTGACCCACATGGGTCCAAGCACATCACGGGGGGGAACCCCAGTGGTGGAGAGAAAAAAAAGGAGGACAATAGGCCCGGGGCGGCCCACTGGATTGTTTCAGTCATTGGGGTCCTGGTGCTGTGGAGACCGAGGGGTGTGCTTGCGACCTTGCTTCTGCCATTGCGGAGTGTAGGGTAGACCCGGGGTGGTCGGTGCAAACGGCCAGTCGGGTAGTGCGACTTGAGGCAGTTCAAGTGTGCTGAGGAATGCAGGCAGGTCTCCCATTGTACGAAATATGGCGGTTTTACCTTCATGGTGAACTCGAAGATGGAACGGGAAATGCCATTGGTATTTGATTTGCTTGTAGGAGTTGCGTGAGGGGTCTCAGGGATTTCCGCATAGCCAATGTTTGGCGGGAGAGATCAGGAAGAAGCATGACGGGTGTTTCGTTGAAGAGAATCGACTGCTGCGTGCTGGCGGCCCTCATAATGTTCTCCTTTATTTTGTAGAAATGGACACGGCACAAGGTGTCATGTACAAAGGAGGGATCAGGGGTGCGGGGGCCCGAGGTACGGTGCACTCGGTCCAGTTCGATCGGGTCATCTTTGGGGCGTTGGAGTATTTGGTTAAAGATAGCCGTCACAGCTGCAGGTAAATTCTTGGGGTCAACCGACTTGGGTATCCCCCGTATGCGTATGTTGTTGCGGCGACTGCGATTTTCGAGGTCGTCCTGCTGGTACGAGAGTTGCTGGAGCATGATTGTGTGGGTATTGAGGATCCTATCATGTGACTGTACAGTGTCCCGCAGGCCATCTACTGTGCTTTCCACATCTTCAAAGCGGACCCCCACATCTTTTCTCAAGTCGGAGATCTCTTTCCTATAAGTTTTCTCAATCCTGTGCACAAAGTGTTCAAAGTCAGCTTTAGTGGGCAGGGACCTCATGTAACTGTGCAGGGATCTGATCTGAGCTTCCATGTCCCACCCTTCCCTTAATCCTAGGGAGACATTAGATCGGCTTCTTGTGAGCCTGGGGGAGAAGTCAGTGTCCTCAGGGTGTGAAAGCAGGCTGTGTGAGCTCACCTGGGAGTGCAGGGCCGATTCAGAGCGCGCTGGGGATGGAGGGGCCGGCGCCATCTTGGATTCCGGCCGGCGCTGTGATGACGATCTTCCATGGCCAAAATAGTCATCCAAATCCCCTCCTGGACGGTGTCCACTGCTGCCCTTAGGTGCCTTGGGCTTGTCTTTCCCCATGGAGGCCGTTATGAGGTCCGTGGAGCCGAGGGAGCCGGGAGCTGAGAGCAGGCACGTCTCACCTCTCCATGCGTCAGGCCACCACCATCTGAGAAGATAAAGAGCCTCATCCACAAAGACTTCAAGCTGTCATTGATGTTAAAGGGGGCAATACACTGTATTAGGAACTGGGGTATGTAAACTTTTGATTAGGATCATTTGGGTAGTTTCTGTTGCCATTATGATATAAAAAGAGTAAACAAAGTTGATTGATAGTGTTCGGCTGAAGCCATTTATTAACCATAAGTGAAAGAAAAGTTTTTGTGTTATCATTCATGTTCTCTGAAAAATGGCCAAGAAATTATAAATTCTGCCAGGGTATCTAAACTTATGAGCACAACTGTATATCTGAATGGGCCCTAAGGGGTGCTTACACACTCTGCTCTTAATTTCAAATATCATGGTTTGACAGTAATACTGGGCCATACCACTCATGAGTGATAATTTATTTATGATGCGGAGTCTGGTGGGCCAAGTCATCTGCCGGTTTTTCTATCCCTTGAAGAATCCAGTAGTAAGATCTCTTTACTGTGGATCCTAGCTCTGCTGTGGCCCACTTGGTCATCTCACTCCCATCTTACAACAAAAGTGCTTCTGTTCCGCCTGCTAAACTCTTTATAATATTAAATAAACATTTAGTGGGGACAGGGGTCCCTCTCATAATTGCCCTGATAGGAGAGCAGACATGGGCACTCGTGCACAGAAATCTTGTCATCAGAGTCCCTGAGAGAAATAAGAAATCACTGTGTGATTTAAAGGAGAATTATGGGGTTAATAAAAAACAAAAAACAAAATCAATGTATATACTCACTTCCATGCTGCAGCATCTGTTTGACACTTCAGCTGTCCCAAGAGAATTGACAGATCACAGGACCACTTACCTGTCTCCTCTCAGTCTGTTTGCAGTGAAAAACAGTGACAGTCAGTCACTTCACCCCACTTAACTCCTTCATCGCTCACTGGAGAAACAGGCTGGGGGGAAGAGGGTACGGCTGGCTCCAACTCTCACCCGCAAGTTGAAAGGCATAGCAAGCTATCAATTAAAGTGGAAGTAAACCAGAGAAGCTGCCATCTTGGCTTCTGTTTAATCTTCAACTGCCATGATTCTGCACATGTAATCAGTTATGACACTAGCCATTAGATGGCGTGGCAGTTTGGTTAAGAGCACAACCAATGTGGCAGTTACATTCCTGGCACGTGCCGGAAATGTAACTGTTTTTTAAAACTGTTAAAACCATGGATTCACTTCCACTTTAAGCAGCCAGCTGATCTCAACAATATAGTCAGATGCCCTCTAAGTATAGCCTGGAAATAGGTTTGGCTATAGTTCTCTTAGGCAAGCCATAGATGATTTGATTTTCTTTCCTTCCACCACATGTGGAGGGAAAGAGAATCACTTGATTCCTCCATCAACAGCTTAATTCCCCCATCCCCCATCTGCAGCAAGTATTTACTCACATATTATGTCAGCAGCCTCTTGCTGGGGCAAAGCTGGCCACACCTGACTCGAATTTTGGTCAATTCCTGTAAATTGGTCAAATTTGAGCCATAGGTGGCCCTGCCAACACCAGCCAGCTTGATAAAATCAATGGAGCCAGCAGGAAAAAGTTGGTTGAACAGTAACTGAATTAGCTGAAGTCACTGTTTAGGTATTCTGACAACCACAGGTGCCAGCTGTCAGAATAAAATAGCAGGCAGTAGGAAATCTGTCCATCCACGCAGTTTAGCATGGATGGGGGTATCTACAGAAATCTTTTTTTGTCCTGTATGGCCAGCTTTCGTTTTTCACTTAAAATTTATCCAAAGGTTAGTTTTGGTGATATTGCTTAGACACATAGGAAACATTATTCAGTGGTGCCAAGGCAAAGGTGTTTCTTTAAGCCACCCACACACAAAAGACATTGCCCTTTCCTAAAGCTACAGTGATCTTACCTACTAAAAAATGGAACATCTGAAAAACAGACATGTATTTCTGGCGATATAAAGGTATTCTTGTAGCACAGGAACAAATTGTGTCTATTTGTTCGGCTATCTTGGAGGCATTGGCCACCTCCATTATTCTCTCAGAGCTGGTTTAGCCAAAGTGTATGTAAACCCAAAAACAAAAATGCAACATAATGCAGATTACCAGTCTTTAGCTGTGGTGACTGCATTCGTTTTTTGGTTAAGACTTTTCTTATTATTTTCACCTGTGATCCTGCTAGTAACATACTTCCTGTCCTAAGGTGATAACGCTAACTCACTGCACTGTATGTTTTGAAGAGCAGGATGGTCCTACTAGATCAGGAAGTGTGTTAGGATAGAATACCTCCCCATCCTTCATCTCTAGAACACTGGGGGAGGCGTTCTGTAATTCAGAGGGCACTCAGATAGGGCTGATAAGATGGTCTGAAATGTCATTGTTCTCTTAATACAGGAAGTTACAAACCCACTGGATTTCTGGGTATTTTTGCCAAAGAGATATAAAAAATGCTTTCAATTATAAATTTAACAGACCAAAGGGGAGAAGATAAGAGACGTTAATTGCTAAAGTTTGCATACACTTTAAAGATGCAAAAATGATGTTCATCCTATGGTAAACTGCCAAAAAATCCCACTTCTGCACATCAATTTTTTTGGCAACATTCGTAAATAAATAGCCTGTTTCTTCAAACTGCTATCTAATGTCTGTGGGTAGCCTTACTGGGACCAGAGATGATCAAAAAATTCTGCTCTTCCCTGGAAACAAACTAGATGGATGTGCATGGGATGGAGGGCTGAACACAGCTTTGGCCATGACATCAGAACTGCTATCTCTTCCCAGTCCGCCGTGTCTCTTTGCCATTACTGATGGAGTTTGGTGCTCCAGGGAGCGAGTGGTTAGGCTGGCTACGTGTAATCCGTCCGCTTGATGGATGGGCAGTTGTTGGGGGAGGATGTACAGTACTGCTTTGGTTGTTGGTTCCATTACCATTGGGCAAATCAGAAGCTGAAAATGAGAGAAGAGACATTCTAAGTTTTCAGGCATCTTTTCTTTCTTTATAATAAAATGAATTTGTGCTTTGCCCATGCAGATAAAACAGATGTTCAATGTAATGTTTATATTTACCTTCCCTTTGCTTCCCATCACTGTTTTGATCTATGGTAGTGAGGAGAAAGAGCCCAGTGTAAGCTGTAAGTCATAAATTGAAAATTTCACAGGGCTGAGGACTCTTTCCAACCACATGTGACAAAGCTGGGTGCCTAAGCAGCCAATTACCAAGCACTAGCACTCTGATGTGGGAGGAAGAAAAGCGAGTCATATGATCCGCAATACCTGGAAGTACTGAGTATGTAACTTCACTTAGCTGGGCATATAGAAAGGCAGAGAAGGGAAGAAAAAGCAGATGTGGGGGATTGCCATTAAAGTGAACCTGTTGTACTCCCTTTAAGGGCAAAGCTTAGTTTTTTTTTACCACTTAAAGACCGAGCCTCTTTCTGAGGTTTGTTGTTTACAAGTTAAAAACAGGGTTTTTTTGCTTGAAAATTACTTAGAACCCCCAAACATTATACATTTTTTTCTGAAACTCCAGAGAATAAAATGGCGGTCGTTGCAATACTTTCTGTCACATCGTATTTGTGCAGCGGTCTTACAAGCGCACTTTTTTTTTGGAAAAAAAATCACTTTTTTTTATAAAAAAATAAGACAACAGTAAAGTTAGCCCAATTTGTTTTAAATTGTGAAATACAATGTTACGCTGAGTACATTGATACCCAACATGTCACGCTTTAAAATTGTGCCCGCTCTAGGAATGGCGACAAACTTTTACCCTTAAAAATATCCATAGGCAACATTTAAAAAAATTCTACAGGTTGCATATTTTAAGTAACAGAGGAGGTCTAGGGTTAGAATTATTGCTCTCGCTCTACCGATCGCGGCGATACCTCACATGTGTGGTTTGAACACCGTTTTCATATGCGGGCGCTAGTCACATATTCGTTCGCTTCTGCGCGCAAGCTTGTCGGGACGGGGCATGTTTAAAAAAACATTTTTTTAATTATTTTTTTTACCTTTTTTTTACATTTTTACACTGTTTAAAAAAAATAAATAATTGTATCACTTTTAATTCCTATTATAAGGAATGTAAACATCCCTTGTAATAGAAAAAAGCATGACAGGACCTCTTAAATATGAGATCTGGGGTCCTTTAAGAGCTATGGGCGAAAGAGACGTTTTGACGTCGCTTCCGCCCTAAAGTGATATGCAGACGAGTGGGGGGGCCATCTTCCCCTCACTCGTCTCCATACCCAGGCAGGGGACAGACGCAATCGCCTCCGCCGCTGCCAACAGCTGCGGTAAGCGCTGGAGGGCACCGGATTGCGGCGGGAGGGGCCCTCTCCCACTGCCGATAAAAGTGATCTTGCGGCGAATGCGCTGCAAAGACCACTTTTATCTTGTAGTGGACCGCCTGCCGAATAAGAGGATACCGGGGTTATGGCAGCTAGCTGCTGCCATAACAACGATATCCTCCTTCAAATTGAGGATGTAAAACTGCGGTGGTCGGTCCGAAAGTGGTTAAGCTATATTTATGGTTGCATTTCTACTTATATTAAGTAAACATGTAGGTATTATGTTGTAAAATATATATCTATATATATAAGGTGCATGCACTTAAAAAGTTATTTTCACGATTACCTGCTGGAGCCGTACTGCTGGAGGAGCTGTGATTGGCTGTTCCTGGCAGACTGTCTGCTTGTGCCTAAAAATTACAAAGTCAGTTGTAAGTTAAAAGCCAAAATCTTGTAACCCTTGGAGGCTTTGATAAATTGTAAAAGTGTTAAAAAGGGAGTTCGGAATTGTCATAAGATCTGCTATCATTTTGACATTGAAACCTTGTGACTCCTAATAAAAGCCTAAATGCAGCCAAAATAAAAACCACAAAAATCAACACAAGGGACATAACTTAAGCCCCTTTCACACTGGGGCGGGGAGCCGCGGTGACGGTAAAGCAGCGCTATATTTAGCGCTGCTTTACCGTCATTTTAACCGCGGTATTCGGCCGCTCGCGGTGCGGTTTTACCCCCGCGAGCGGCCGGAAAAAGGGTTAAAGACCCCCGCAGAGCGCCGCCGCAGCGGCGCTTTGCGGCGGTATTGCCGCGGTTTTACCGCGGTGTCCCATTCAAATCAATGGGAAGGAGCGGTATAGGAGCGGTGAACACACCGCTCCTATACCGCTCCAAAGATGCTGCTAGCAGGACTTTTTTTGCCGTCCTGCTAGCGCACTGCTCCAGTGTGAAAGCCCGCCAGCTTTCACACTGGAGTGAATGGGGCAGGATTTTTTCAGGCGGTATACAGGCGCTATTTTTAGCGCTGTACCGCCTGAAAAACGCCCCAGTGTGAAAGGGGCCTTACAGTCAGCAGGATATGTCCCTTGTGCTGATGCCTCTTCTGTTAGATAAAATCCTTCTTTGCCGATAGAAATCCCTCCCCGACTGCAGTTACAGAGATTTGAACTGTGTGTGGGCAGGCTGAATGTAGCAAGTTCAATAAACAAAAAAGGGGAAGGCGCAAACCCCTAGTGCATTATCCGAGGAAAAAAGGAATTTATGGATATGAAAAGCAACCAATGAAATGCGTACTCACAAAGGTGCACAGGTATAGAGCATGTACATAGAAGGATACCATGAAGTAAAAAATCCAAGTTTCTGCAACCTCACATACGCCTTTCCCTTCTTTGTTTTTTGTAGTTCCACATGGGACTATATGGAATTCATCACAACAGGAATTATCTTGCCTTAATTAGGATTCACAAGGTGACAAGGTGTCAAAATTACAGCACTCGCATTTACAGTTGCACACGTATGGGTGGTAGTTTTCAAAACATAAAGAGTGAGTGCAGGCGGTTACACATGTACAGCCATGCACAGCGTATTCTGTAATGCATATCAATGAGAAAAATTACACTGCAGCTGTGGCTCCCAGGTACCACAACAGCCACCATATTTAACTTTGTACGACTGTATGCCCTAATGTAAGTCTGTGTGCAAGAGCCCCTTTTATGTGTCTAGATTTTTGTGTTATATACAGCATGAACGAATCATTTGTTTACATGTCTGAAGCCACTTGGAGCTGTATGCAAGCAGCCTATGTATGTGAACAGGTATGCAACGGCTGTACAGACACAACTGCATATCTGAGTTTAAAAGGTGTGCAGGGACAGGTGCTCAATGCCATCTCCCACCATGCAACAAATTCATGTACCTCTTTCTGACAAGCACAACAGAATTATAAAGATTCTATGACACCTTTACTGAATTCCAAGGAATATGTAGTAAGACTGTGCCATCTTTGAGCGCCACGTCATCAGGACAAACAAAACTCCTCTTTCATCTTCACCTGACAGGTTAATGCAATACACATGTGGTTAGTGACGGATTCCCTTTTCTTCAGAGGTAACAGAGAGGTAACAGAGATTTTTCTACAGCTTAGAATTTGTTCCTGAAAGCAGACGTCTGACTGTCAGAAGCATTTGTCTTCTCTCTCCAGTAGGGACCTTTATGTGGTCTGATCTTTGGCCTATTGCCACAAGAGATTATGACACAGAATTTATTAACTGAGATAAGATGGGGCCTCACCACCAGAAATTATCATACATGAGTTTTCTACTACTGCCAACAGAAGAGACATTTACCTGTTTGTTTTGGGATTGTTGTGCCACATACTCAGGGTTTGGTTCACTAAAATTAGGCGCTTCAGAATATACCATGCAAAATCTGCAAAAGAAAATTGACAATTAACACAAAAATGGATCAATAAAATCAGAAAATGATCAAACATTTGACAGCAAATGTTGTTTTTTAACACGCGATGTACAGAACAAAGAAAATACTGAAGGATCCACATAGACCAATCCTTTGGTGTGGTTCCAGGTATGCCCGAGAATCCATCATTGCAAGCTTACTGAAGAATTCTATAGAATTACAGGATTAATCTAAACTTAAAACTGCCCCACCCCCTTCTAACACCTATAATAACTACCAAGAGGAACAAATATGCATATACTTACCTATTCTTATTCCCCATACACACGAGCAAAATTTCTGTCAGAAAAATCTTGGATGTTTTTTCCGACAGAATTCCGCTCAAGCTTGGCTTGCATACACATGGTCACACAAAAGTTCTCTGAACTTTCAACTGTCAAAAACGCGGTGACGTACAACACTACGACGAGCTGAGAAAATTAAGTTCAATGCTTCCGAGCATGTGCTGAATTGTTTCCAAGCATGCGTCGGAATTTTGCGCGTCGGAATTGCCACAGACGATTGGAACTTTTTCCGTCGGAAAAATAGAGAACCTGCCCTCAATCTTTTGCTGGCAGAAATTCCGTCAGCAAAAGTCCGATCAAGCATACACACGGTTTGAATTTCTGACCAAAAGCTCACATGGGACTTTTGTTGGCGGAATTTCCGATCCTGTGTATGGGGCATTAGGCTACTCCGGTCCAGTTTTGTGATGTCCCCTGTGTCAGGCAGTGCCAGCTACAGGGTAGATAAGGGAGTGCTCCGACAAGGGCTGGAATGCCTAAGCAGTGACATCACCCAAAGCCTTACTATGGGCCATCCGTTGTCAGGGCTCCCTCCTCTCTCCTGAAGATGTTGCTAGCTGACAGATGGGAGCTAATCGTGTTACCGGAGAAGAGCAAATTGAAAATAAGCGAGTATATAAACCTTTCTTCCACAGTGTAGTTAGTATAGGTGTTAGAAGGGGGGTCTTAGGATTATTTAGATTGATCCTGGAATTCCACATTAAAGTTGAACTCCAGCCATATCTTAAGTCATGCACAGTTGTGCCGGCTCCTCTCCTGTACTGAAATTGCTTAAAGCGGAGCTCCCCCCAACTTTACAAGAAGGTCTTAAATTAAAGACCACCCCTCATTTTGCAATGTCTAGTATCTCACAAAAGTCAGTACATCCCTCACATTTTTGTAAATATTTTATTCTATCTTTTCATTTGACAACACTGAAGAAATGACACTTTGCTACAATGTAAAGTAGTGAGTGTACAGCTTTTATAACAGTGTAAATTTGCTGTCCCCTCAAAATAACTCAACACAGCCATTAATGTCTAAACCGCTGGCAACAAAAGTGAGCACACCCCTAAGTGAAAATGTCCAAAATGGGCCCAATTAGCCATTTTACCTCCCCCGTGTCATGTGACTCATTACAAGGTCTCAGGTGTGAATGGGAAGCAGGTGCGTTAAATTTGGTATTATCGCTCTCACTCTCTCATACTGGTCACTGGAAGTTCAACATGGCACCTTGTTATGGATTGATTAATGCTATTATGTACATATACATGCTAATTTCCTTACTCAATGAGGTAACTAGAGACCCCCTCCCATCGGAGTGAGTCCAGGAGTCCACAAGCCTACACATTAGCAGAAAACCTGGATGAAACTGGCCAGGAGAGCCTTAGATAAGGATCGTCCAATCCACAGATGACAGCACAACTAGACTGTGATGATGCTTTGCAAACAATGGCTCATGTTCTACTATAAAGGAAGCTATATATATGTCGAAAGCAATAAAGGAAGATTCACTTTAACTGAACAAGCTTGCGTCAGTGTGGTTCTTCTAAACGTGCATGTGTATACATTTGAAATCAGGCCAGGTGCAGACACTCGATCAGACACTTGTCTGAATCCAAAACAATCTGGCAGCTCAACGTGAGGCCCCTGGGTTGTGAGCCGGAGGAGAGCCGAGCAAAAGGCCACCGAGAGGAACCATCACGGGCGGGACAGAGACTGATCACCTCTGAAATTACGGTAAGATATCACATTCATATCTTGCTTAAGTATATCCTGTCTCCCATGTGGGTCCATCTTTGTGTCTGTGTCGGCTGCCGAAGGTCACCAAAAGACAGGTAATACTTGCCCGGGGTCCATTATATGAACCTGTATTCCGATTATCTGCAGCCTGTAAGAACACTGTGTTGTTGTGTTGTATGGGTCTGTGATACATGTGATACATGATGTATGATATTGAAAAAGATTGACACACAGGGACCCAGCTGACGTGGACAAACTCCTTTGGTAAAGGTGATAGTGCGGTGTAGCACATCACCCAGAAAGGGGCGTCAGAGACCTGGACAAACTCCTTTGGGAAAAGTGATAGTGCGGTGTAGCACATCACCCAGAAAGGGGCGTCAGGGACGTGGACAAACTCCTTTGGGAAAAGTGATAGTGCGGTGTAGCACGTCACCCAGAAGGGGGCGTCAGGGACGCAGATAGCGTGGAAGGAAAATATTCAGTGTGGTCATTATAATTCAAACATACACATCTATTACAATTCGTGGAAATGTCATAACTGTGTTTGTGGATTGATGTTCAACATCTTTGAAGGAGGTTGGACGGTCAATTGGGTCTATAGAAAGTGAATGTAGAAAGAGTGGACAGGAACCGATAAGGTGTCCTGAACAAGTGGGAGATTTAGAAGGAACAGAGGAAAGTGAAAAGTTGAGGACCTCATTGTTGAATATATGGTGGGAAGAAACTGATGATTGAATATTAACTGCTGTACTTCTTGTGTGTCTGTTAAATGTCTTGTTGAGGGAAGTGAGTGGTCACACATTACCCGATCCTTATTCTGTGGCCGTCTTGGACGGGCAGACCCTGTGACTAAGTCTAATGCCCCTTACACACGGTCGGAAAATGTCCTATCGGACCATGTTGTCGGAAAATCCGACCGTGTGTGGGCTCCATCGGACTTTTTCCGTCGGAATTTCAGACGGAAAAAATTTTGGATCCTGCTCTCAAATTTTTCCGACAACAAAATCCAATCGGACTTTTTACGATCGTGTGTAGAGAATTCTGACGGACAAAGTGCCACGATCATGCTCAGATCAAATTACGAGACCAAACCTATTGGCTAATAGCCTCTACGTAGTTCCGTCGTACGCAATGAACTTCACCGCGTTCAGAATGATCGGATTTTCTGACAACTTTGTCCGACCGTGTGTATGCAACACCAGTGTCGGACAAAATTTTGTGGTCGGAATTTCCGACCGTGTGTACGGGGCATTAGTTTTAAGCAGACGCACCAGGGGTGACCTAGGTGGCAGCCGAGCACTGTAGACAAATCCTCTCCTTGTTGAGGGAAGTGAGTGGTCACACACTACCTGGCCCGTATTCTGTGGCTGTCTCGGATGGGCAGACCCAGTGACTGAGTCTACGTTTTGGAAAGACGCCTCAGGGACGACCCAGGTGGCAGTCGAGCACTGTAGACAAAACCTCTCCTTGTCTTCCTATCTGTATTGTCCTTGTTAACTTGAGATTGGGATATAGTCTGAACCGGTACCAGGTGACGAATAGAGGAATTGCCAGGCCCTTTCAGAATTCAAGGCAACCTCGTGACCCGTCTAAAATCCTGAGCAGACACATAAATATCCCAGTCATCAAGACAGAAAATAATGGGGCAGAAATTGGTTAGGCCAGAGAAAGGTAAACTCGCATGTGACTTAGTCACGGAGAGAGAGGGGGGAATTATGTCAAGAAAGCAAAAAGATTGGCACAGATCTGTAGCATCACCATTCCTCCAGGGGGTAGAAAATGGTGAGGAATGGTGGAAAAACGGGGGGGGGGGGTTTATCTGACAATGGTCTACTAAAAACTGCAGAGGCTTGGTTCAATGTGGCAAGAGCAATCCAAAGGGAGAACTGGGTGGAACAGGAAACCCAGCAGGGGGGGGGTAATGTTGTATATTTGTACCATGAAGGAAAAAGTGTCCTTGCCCTACCTGAACCACCCCCATACGAGGGGAAGAGGGCTGAACCTAAAAACACACCAACACCCCTGTACCCTGTGTTGAATGGTAACGGTTCGTATTTTAACCCAAACACCCCCGTAACTTTAATGCCTAGTTTGAACGTGTCTGTGACGGGGGGATCTGCAGCTGGCAGCAATCAAGCCACTGCGCCACCTCCCAGACAGTGCAATTCGTGTCTTGCCCACAACACAGAACCCGTTCATTGGCACACTACCTGCTGCAAACATCCCGTACCAGCCAGGTCCCCTCCAGACACTTTCCCTGCCTGTCCTGATACCCCAACAGCTATTCCCCAATGATCCAGGGCCTGGGCCGCAGCCCATACCCTTAGCCCCAGATCTGGCTTGACACATTACTCAGAATACTTGCCACAGTAACCGAGCTCCCAGTGCCCACTATTATCAAAACACACATGAATCCCAGTTGTCAGGATACCCAGATGAGCCTGACCCCCAAGACCCCTGGAGTGGCCGACCCCAAGCTCAACACCCGCCAGCCCCCGTAGTGATGAGGGGCATTAGAGCAGCGGAAGGTGCCCCAATAATGTACGTTACCTTTACTTTAGGATATGGGAAAACCTGTGTCATCCCACCTAATGACAGTGTCCTCAAACACACACAGCCCATTGGTAAAGGTGACCATCCCCATTGAAGGTCACCCCACCACCTTCCTAATTGACACAGGCGCAGCCAGAAGCGTGATACAGGCTCAAGATCTACCGGACACTTCCTACTTATCAGACATAGACATTTCATGCGTGGGTGTGGACGGCTCACCTAAATCCCACCCATTAACCAAACCCCTACAAGTCGGCACTTACAAGGACCTGCTTGCCAGGTTTGTGGTCTCCCCCACCTGCCCCCTGAATCTTTTAGGAGCAGATGTCCTATCCCGCTTGCAAGCCTCCATCGCCTTCACAAAAGATACCCCAACAGCTATTCCCCAATGATCCAGGGCCTGGGCCGCAGCCCATACCCTTAGCCCCAGATCTGGCTTGACACATTACTCAGAATACTTGCCACAGTAACCGAGCTCCCAGTGCCCACTATTATCAAAACACACATGAATCCCAGTTGTCAGGATACCCAGATGAGCCCGACCCCCAAGACCCCCGGGGGCAAGCTCAACACCCGCCAGCCCCCGTAGTGATGAGGGGCATTAGAGCAGCGGAAGGTGCCCCAATAATGTACGTTACCTTTACTTTAGGATATGGGAAAACCTGTGTCATCCCACCTAATGACAGTGTCCTCAAACACACACAGCCCATTGGTAAAGGTGACCATCCCCATTGAAGGTCACCCCACCACCTTCCTAATTGACACAGGCGCAGCCAGAAGCGTGATACAGGCTCAAGATCTACCGGACACTTCCTACTTATCAGACATAGACATTTCATGCGTGGGTGTGGACGGCTCACCTAAATCCCACCCATTAACCAAACCCCTACAAGTCGGCACTTACAAGGACCTGCTTGCCAGGTTTGTGGTCTCCCCCACCTGCCCCCTGAATCTTTTAGGAGCAGATGTCCTATCCCGCTTGCAAGCCTCCATCGCCCCTAGCCACCAGCCAAATACCCCTAGAAGTCCTAAGAAGAATCCCAGACAAACTTTGGTCAAAAGGGGCGGAAGACGTTGGACATCTAAATGTCCCGCCAGTGTACATCAAGCTGAAACCAGGAACACCCCTGCCCAGGAAACCCCAATACCCACTAAAGCCCTCACAAACTGAGCCTATTTCCTCTCAAATAGAAGGCTTGGTCAAGAACGGAGCCCTAATCCCTTGTACTAGCCCGTGCAATACACCCCTATTTCCGTTCAAAAACAAAAGTCAAAAAGTTGAACCAATCAAGTACAGGATGGTCCGGGACCTGAGGGCTGTAAACGAAGCAACCATTTTGGAAACACCCATTGTCCCCAATCCACACACACTGCTGGCTGGTGTGCCACCATCAGCAAAATTCTTCACGGTGGTAGACCTTGCAAAAGCATTCTTCAGTGTACCCCTACACCCTTCTTGTCAGTATCTTCTTGCCTTCACCCACAATAATCGACAATACACCTGGACAGTTATGCCCCAAGGGGCACAGAACTCCCCCACCCAATTTGCCAAAGCAATGGCTACAATCCTGAGTGCATGGCAAGAAGAGAACACTGACATAACGCTGCTGCAATATGTGCATGACCTTCTCCTGTGTGCAGACGACCTCCCCACCGCAGAGGGCAAGTCAGAAAGCCTACTCGTGTTTCTGGCCGGCCAGGGATGCAAGGTGTTGGATTCAATATGAACTCATGTAAAGCGCTGCGTAAACTGTTAGCGCTATATAAATCCTGTAATAAATAAATAAATGTAATCACACATCGGTTCATTCCCAATACCTTTCTGGAGAACAGGATGCACTCCCCCGGTTGGAATGTAGCCAGCTAAACAACTATGTTATATCTATGAGAGTTAATTTGCATTACAATGCTTATTCTGATCTGTCTATGAGACAAGCAAGCTTCAAAAGAGGCCACTGCTGCCAAGATAGCTATGGATATCTATTGGATGGAAGGCAAATGGGGGTGGCTATGAGTAGGCGTGTATGTTTGAATGAAAAGAGCACACACTCAGGAGTTAGCTCTCTGCTGTTCCCTCTGATCACAGCTGATGGTGGTATATGCAAGCCTCATGGCTTGGCAGCCATCTTGAGGTCTTCCCCTTTGGATCATGGCGATGGCCCTCTCTTGGTCATCTGAGACTAGCCGATGCTACAAAGCCTCATGGAGGGCCTTGTGATAAGTATCTTTGATATTCTTGTATTGTATGTTCTGATTGTAAGCTTTGTGATATTGTAATGTCTTTTTAATACTTTATGTTAGCGTTCCTAATTTCTTGGGAAATAAATAAGATAGTGGTTTACTAGCAGCAGTGTGTGTATTTTCATAACTAACTTTAGGTCAGTGTGCCTAGTAGGGTTTAATAGACCAGCTAACTATGGGAATAAACATGTTAATAGTAGTTTGTATACTGCAGCGAGTTCTACACAAGGCGTCCAAGCAGAAGTTGCAGTGGTGCTCCACGAAGGTAGTATTCTTGGGGCATTGTCCATCTCTGGGCTCCTGACATCTGACCAGTGACAGAGTACAAGCTGTAAAGAACATACCCCTACCCCAAGGTTCCAAAACCCTACATGCATTTCTGGGCCTAATATCCTACTGTAGAGCATGGATCCCAGCTGCGTCTCTGTTGATGCAACCCCTCTACGATGCATTGAAAACTGAACCTTTTGAGATGACTTCACTGGCAACCGAGAACTTTAATAAACTGAAGGCTGTGATATCTAGTGCCCTGGCCCTTGGGTTGCCCAACTATGAGCAAACATTCAAATTGTTTGTATCTGAAAGACAAGGTCACGCAACCGGAGTGCAAACACAATCACATGGCTTACGCCTCCGTCCCATCGGCTACTACTCTTGCCAACTGGACCCAGTGGCAAAAGGAGGACCCTCCTGTCTGCACGCAGTGTTCACAGCTTAAGCACTTCTGGACAAAACTGCAGACATCGTCCTAGGTCACCACCTGATTCTACTGCCCCCCCATGACATAGCTGCTATACTGAACCAAGTACAACCCAAACACCTCTCGTTTGCAAGACACCTTCGCTTACAGTGCTCCCTTGCCAGATAACATCACCCTGATGCGCTGTGCAATTCTCAATCCCTCCACACTTCTCCCACTTCCAGAGGGGATAACAGTGGACCCCAACCCTAATGACAAAGACCATAACTGTTTTGAAGTCATGAAAATGAAAACTTCTCACCTCCCCACGGTCTCCGAGACACCATTGCCCAGTCCAGATATGATCATCTTCGTGGATGGCTCACGGTATGCTGATGATGGCGGAAGATACCACACTGGGTATGCAGTAACGACAATGGACACGGTTTTGCAAGCTGAAGCACTACCCTCCTCTATGTCGGCCCAAGAAGCCCTCACCACAGCATTTAAGCTAGCCAAAGGAAAGACAGCTAACATCCACACAGATTCAAGGTATGCATTCGGGGTGGCCCATGATTTCGGAGTTATCTGGAAGGCTAGAGGCTTCCTCACTGCAGCTGTCACACCGGTGAAACAAAGCACTGCAATCAAAGATCTCATGGATGCCCTCCTCCTACCCACCCAAGTGGCCGTTCTAAAGGTTAAGGCACATGGCAAACTGACAACCGATGAGGCTAAAGGGAATCACCTGGCAGACTTGGCAGCCAAACAAGCAGCCAGCAGAAAAAAACAGGAAGTGGTAGAAGTAGTGGAGAATACTATACTTGCAGTGCAAACTAGAAGTCAAAGCCTTCTTGTCGATAAAACCCACCAAGAAGAACGGGAAACCTGGATAAAGAAATGAGCAGCACAGAAAGATGGACTGTTCGAAGTTAATAAAAAAAACGTTTCTACCCCGGAATCTATATCCAGCAGTAGTCTAGTAGGCCCATGGAGCAGCACATCTGTCTAAAAATCTCATGAACTCACTTATCAGTAAATATTACATGGCACCTGGCATAACCGCCCTCACCAATAATTATTGCAAGAAATGCAACCCCGGACGGATGGAGAAGGTCCCACGGAAACATCTCACAAAACCTTCGTATCAATTCCAGAGGATCCAGATTGACCAAATTCAAATGCCAAAGAGTGGAAGATTCGAATATGCTTTGGGGATCGTAGACATGTTCTCGGGATTGCCAGAAGCATTCCCGGTCACCAACATGACAGCCAAGACAACAGCCAAGAAATTGCTGACTGAAATGGTATGCAGGTATGGGGTCCCAGAGGTTATAGAGAGTTACCAAGGTTCGGCTTTCACCGCCTCAGTCATGAAAGATATCTGGTCTGCCCTAGGAGTCACTTTAGCATTCCACACGCCCTATCACCCCCAGAGCAGTGGTAAGGTAGAAAGATTAAACGTTACCATTAAATCTAGAATGCTAAAAATGTCAGAGAAAACAGACATGAGCTGGCCAGAGAGTTTACCTATTGCCCTGTTCAGTATCAGATACACCCCAAGGGGAGAACACTCTATCTCCATACAAGATCTTGTTCGGGTCAGCCCCACAGGCTTGGGTGTTATTTCCCACAACAGTTACAACTACAGTCTGAAGTATTGACTAACTATGTGACCGCATTGTCTCGTGAATGAACCCATATCCATGCACAAGTGTTTTCTTCCATTCCAGACCCAGACTCCGACACAGGAACCCACAAGCTGCTGCCCGGAGACTGGGTACTAATAAAAAAGTTTATAAGAAAGCATTCACTGGAACCAAGATTCGATGGACCATTCCAGGTTCTGATAACTATGCCACCTCCGTTAACCGCTTCCCGGCCGCCTCCTGCACATATACGTCAGCAGAATGGCACGGCTGGGCAAAACCACGTACCGGTACATGGCCCTTTAAGAGCCCAGCCGTGGGTCGCCATGGGTCGTGTGCCACCGGCGCGACCCGGTCGGGAGCTCCGTGACCACGGTCGCGGGACCAGCGGACCCGATCGCCACTGGTGTCCCGCGATCGGGTCACAGAGCTGAAGAACGGGGAGAGGTCTGTGTAAACAAACCTCTCCCCGTGCTTCCTACACTGCCTGTCACTGATCGGCTGCTGCCTGTCATCGGGAAAGCCGATCAGTGACGTCAGACGTCAGCCACGCCCCGTACTGTAAAAAAAAAAAACACACACACATCACACTAACTCCTCCCCGCCCCCTAGTGGTTAACTCCTTCACTGCCAGTGTCATTTACATAGGAATCAGTGCATTTAAATAGCACTGATTTCTGTATAAATGACAATGGTCCCAAAAATGTGTCAAAAATGGCAGATGTGTCCGCCATAATGTCGCAGTCACAATAAAAATCACTGATCGCCGCCAGTACTAGTAAAAAAACATATTAATAAAAATGCTATAAAACTATCCCCTATTTTGTAAACGCTATAACTTTTGCGCAAACCAATCAATAATCGCTAATTGAGATTTTTTTTACCAAAAATATGTAGAAGAATACGTATCGGCCATAAACTGAGGAAAACATTTTTTTTTTTATATATATTTTTTGGGGATATTTATTATAGCAAAAAGTAAAAAAATATTGAATTTTTTTCAAAACTGTCGCTCTATTTTTGTTTATAGCGCAAAAAATAAAAACTGCAGGGGCGATCAAATACCACCAAAAGAAAGCTCTATTTGTGGGAAAAAAAGGACGCCAATTTTGTTTGGGAGCCACATCGCACGACCGCGCAATTGTCAGTTAAAGCGACGCAGTGCCGAATCGCAAAAAGGGGCCTGGTCCTTTGGCTGCAAATCCGGGGTCCGGGGCTGAAGTGGTTAAGGTTGCAGGAAAGAACTCCTGGATCCACGCTTCCCACTGCAAGAAGGTTCCAACCCCTGAAGACAAGTCCCAGCCTACACCATGATGACAGTGCTACATATCCTTTTTTTTGGTGGGGTTGGTGGGAGCTCAACAAGTGGCCATCATAAACAAAGAGAGTAGCACACAATTTTGGTACAACTCATCCAACACACACGTGGCCACTTTCACCTTTGATTACTGCAATATAGCCTCCTATCCCTTGGATGTTTCCTGGCAATGTAACTGGTATAACACCCTTGGATGCGGACCTCAGTTTGCATCCACATATATATGTGTCACAGATAGTTACTGGGGACAGAATTGTGACTATTGGGGGTCAGTGGGGTGGAATACAGGAGCAGAATGGGGGTACAAACCAGAGTGCACTGAATAGAACAGAAAGGAATGTGAAATCCTTGTTAAAAAGGATGACCCTGCTAAAACCAGGTACATGCCTATCCACTGGGAGAACAGGCTACAACATGCCCCTTACCCTAACTATAGAAAACCCTAGCCCCGGTGACGCCGGTATATATGTGTTAGGAACATGGCTGTCAGGGGGTATGGGAGGGCCACTGGGAAAGTTCCAACTAAAGGACATGTATAATTCAACAGACAGGCAATCGATCCAGCCAATCGCTAACCCTCTCAGACCCTCCATCTGCACCCTAGGTGATATGGTAGCGGTGGCAAATCCCACCTTTGAGGACACCATAGACTGGCTTTTCTGACACCAACCTGTGGCTAGAATGGATGAAGTACAGTGCAGACAGACATAATAAGACCAACTGCTATGTTTGTGGTAGTGTTAGGCCACACCTGGGTACTGTTCCACTGACGATACCCAAAGAAAGCGAGGAGTGCCTCCTTAGCCTGTTCACTAATGCAACAACAAACCACTCATCCTGTGAATAGTGGAAAAAGAATTACCCTATAGTTACCAAAACCCCAAGGCCAAGCGAAGGCATCACCATTTACCCAGGAAACTATACCTGTCACTCAAATTATCAAGGAAAGGGGAGGTACCTGAATAATTTCACAGAAGGTTACTGCTCTACCTACAGTAATGTTTCGGGGAGCCAGGTACAGAACCAGGTCCAGTCCCTTGGTGATGTGTATTGGATCTGTGGGGATCTTAAAGTTAGGACAAGGCTAGGAGGGATCTGGAATGGAGAGTGTGCCCTGGCAAAGGTCATTACGCTCCTCTACATCCTCCCATATGACCCATCTCCCCCACACCCTGAACTGTTACCCAACCGCAGGAAAAAGAGGAGTGCTCCTGAGGGAAGTTTTGACCCACATGTGTATATAGATGCCATAGGGGTCCCAAGGGGGGTCCCGGATGAGTTTAAAGCCCCAGACCAAGTAAAGGCAGGTTTTGAGTCTCTGATTCCCATAACCACTGTCAACAAAAATGTAGACTGGATAAATTACATATATTACAATCAGCAGCGGTTTGTAAATTACACCAGAGATGCCCTACAGGGGATTGCTGACCAATTAGCCCCCACATCTTACATGATATTTCAGAATAGGAGGGCCTTGGACATGATTTTAGCGGAGAAGGGGGGTGTTTGTAAAATGATAGAAGGTACAGGGAGCTAAAGAAGAATTTGGGAATAGATCAGCCATGGGACCAGTGGTTTGGGTGGTTGAGTGGTTGGCAGAAGACTTTGGCTCGGATAAGTACTGTAATATTAGTTATTCCGAACTTTTTAGCTATTATAGTATGTTGTGTTATCCCGTATGTAAAGAAATTCCTAGGCAAAACAGTCGACCAATCGACCCCAGTGATGATACACCAGGAGGCAGAAGATGAGGACTTTAGGGATAGCATCTGACTTCCACATGTGCAAAGACTGTGGCAAGGGGGGTGATGGGCCACCCATCACCCGTCTAACGTACAGCAAGAAAAAAGTTCCAAGGCACATGAGGACAGATGAGTTAGACTACCTACTAGGGACATAATAGGAAATAGACATTTTAAAGGGGGACTGTTATCGATGGATTAATGCTTTGATAAAATTACTATTTTCTATTATGTACATATACATGCTAATTTCCTTACCTAATGAGGTAACTAGAGACCCTCTCCCATCGGAGTGAGTCCAGGAGTCCACAAGCCTACACATCAGCAGAAAACCTGGATGAAACTGGCCAAGAGAGCCTTAGATAAGGATCGTCCAATCCACAGATGACAGCACAACTAGACTGTGATGATGCTTTGCAAACAAATAAAGGAAGCTATATGCCCAAAGCAATAAAGAAAGATTCACTTTATCTGAACAAACTTGCATCAGTGTGGTTCTTCTTAACGTGCACGTGTATACATTTGAAATCAGGCAAGGTGCAGACACTCGGTCTAAATCCAAAACAACCTCATTGAAAGAACTCTCTGTGGATCTGAAAAAAAGAATTGTTGCTCTACATAAAGATGGCCTAGGCTATAATAAGATTGCCAAGACCTTGAAACTGAGCTGCAGCACGGTGGCCAAGACCATACAGCGGTTTGACAAGACAGGTTCCACTCAGAACAGGCCTCGCCATGGTCGACCAAAGAAGTTGAGTGCATGTGCTCAGCGTCATATCCAGAGGTTGTCTTTGGGAAATAGACGTATGAGTCCTGTCACCATTGCTGCAGAGGTTGAAGGGGTGCGGGGTCAGCCTGTTAGTGCTCAGACGATACATCGCACACTGCATCAAATTGGTATGCATGGCTGTCATCCCAGAAGGAAGCTTCTTCTAAAGATGATGCACAACAAAACACTCGCAAACAGTTTGCTGAAGACAAGCAGACTAAGGACATGGATTACTGGAACCAAGATAAATGTATTTGGTTCAGATGATGTCAAGCGTGTGTGGTGGCAACCAGGTGAGGAGTACAAAGAAGTGTGTCTTGCCTACAGTCAATCATGGTGGTGCAAGTGTCATGGTCTGGGGCTACATGAGTGCTGAGTGGGGAGCTACAGTTCATTGAGGGAACCATGAATGCCATCATGTACTGTGACATACTGAAGCAGAGCATGATCCCCTCCCTTCAGAGACTGGGCCGCAGGGTAGTATTCTAACATAATAAGGACCCCTAACACACCTCCAAGTCGACCACTGCCTTGCTAAAGAAGCTAAGGGTAAAAGTGATGAACTGGCCAAGCATGTCTCAAGACCTAATCCCTACTGAGCATCTGTGGTGCATCCTCAAACGAAAGGTGGAGGAGCACAAGGTCTCTAACATCTACCAGCTCTGTGATGTCATCATGGAGGAGTGAAAGAGGACTCCGGTGGCAACCTGTGAAGCTCTGGTGAACTCCATGCCCAAGAGGGTTAAGGCAGTGCTGGAAAATAATGATGGCCACACAAAATGTTGACACTTTGGGCACAATTTAGACATTTTCACTTAGGCTGCATTCACACCTGGGCGTTTTGTAGCTTGAAGCCTGAAGCTACAAAAGCTAGAGGGGAAAAAAATACATTATTCTCTATGGAGATGGTTCACATCTCCACTCCAAAACGCCTGAAGCCCTACGCCTGAAGCTCAAACAAGTTCCGGACCCTTTTTTGTCGCGCGAATCGGGCAGATTTGGACGTTTTTATTCTTTTTACATTGGTGACCTTTTGCTCTGCACAAAATTGCGGCAAAACGCGGTAAAAAACGCCGCGAATCGCGGTAAAAAAACGCCGCAAATCGCGGTAAAAAACGCCGCGAAAAAACGCCGCAATTCGCGCGATTTTCTGCCTGAAAGGTGTGAATGCAGCCTTAGGGGTGTACTCACTTTTGTTGCCAGTGGTTTAGACATTAATGGCTGTGAGTTCAGTTATTTTAAAGGGAAAGCAAATTGACACTGTTATACAAGCTGTACACTCACTACTTTACATTGTAGCAAAGTGTAATTTCTTCAGTGTTGTCACATGAAAAGATATAATAAAATATTTACAAAAATGAGGGGTGTACTCACTTTTGTGAGATACTGTATCTATATATATATTATTATTTATTTTTCTTACCTTTTAGGAAGTACAAAGGTGTACTTCCGTCCCAGCCGGGCCGCAGCAAAGTACATGATTTCCTCTCCTGCGGCGAGCCCTCCTCCTTCTCCCTCGCTGCCTTCTGGGACCTGTGTGTGTTCCAGAAGCGACTCGCGCATGTGCAGTTGGAAACCGGTTGTGAAGCTTGAAGGCTCCACTGCTGGTTTCCATGAACAGGTAAGTGTCTTTATTAAAAGTCAGCAGCTACAGTACTTGTAGCTGCCGAATTTTAGAAAAAACTTTTTTGAGGCTGGAACCCTGCTTTAATCTGATATTACTGCACACTGTGAGCTTCTCACAATGTGCATTATAATTATCCTGAACTATCCTCCCCACTTGTACAATTCCTGTCTTGCCCCTTTTATTCATTGTATTTCAGTTCTTTAAATCATGGAGGCGCAGCATCATATGTGGGCATTACCTAGGGCAATTTGCATGCATATACAGACTGCCTAGGAGTGCCCAATCCTCCAGACTGACATTCTGAGGGCTCTTCAGAAGCATACTGAGACATGGCAATGTGATGATGTAGAAACAGCACCCTGCTGATCCCTCCTACCACCTCCCACCATTATCACCTGTCTGCATTTCATAGAAAAGCGTAAGGACCCACTGTTGATGTCACTGGTATGTAATGAAAAATGGAAAGGTTTTATTTTAAATGCAACTAGCATGTTTGTAAGGGTGAAAAAAGAATCAGATAAGGCAAAATATAAGCAGACTAAACATATATAACAATATCTTCCAACTTAAAAATGTTTTGGAGTTGCTAGCAAAAGAGCACCTAACATCCCACTGTCACCTAGTCACAGATAAACAAAACTTATGTCTTTTTATGGCATATAATGCCAACAGCCTATAGAAGATCCCCATTCCTCTTCTCCTGTGTCTCTGAATATCTGTCAACACTTCATAAGGGGAAAAAGAGTAGCGCAAACAGAAATGATTCAGCTTCAATATTTATACAACCTGTATGCTGTATACAAGAATATGAACTGCTAATCAGGGGACTGTGAAAGGAGATTTAGAGGAGGTAAAATTATATTCTGTATATTATACAGATAACAAGGAGCCTCCACAGCAGGCAATGGATTTGCAAGAGCATAAATAACAACGTAAACAAAATAATTTTCATGTATATGCCTTATGTCCTGCTAGGCATACTTATTAAAGCCCTGACAGGTAGATAGGTTAGCAGGGGTGAAGTACAAATGAAAGCTCAGTGAACTGAAAGTTGAAAACATCATGTGGTTAAGTGTTGTAGTAAAGCCTTACTCTCCAATCTTCTGCAAGTCCCCTCCCCGTCCTGTGTAAAGAGTCAGGCAACCTTTGAAGACAGAAGCATAGCTGCAAATAGACAGAGAGATATCAGAGAGCAAACAAGAGGATTAAAGACCAAATCAATAGAAAACATTTTTTAACTCTGGATAAAATAAGGTAGGGCTTCGAACCTCAGATGAGAACATTTACTGAAGTCCTATAGCAGCAGCAAGGTTTCACCGATGGCAGCCATCTTTGCCAAGGTGACAAGCAGAGACTAAGACCCCTTTCACACCAAGGGCATTTTGCAGGCGCTATAGCGTTAGAAATAGCGCCTGCAATCCGCCCTCAAACTGCTGCTCCATTGTCTGCAGTGTGAAAGCCCAAGGGCTTTCACACTGCAGCGGCGCGCTGGCAGGACGTCAGGAGAAGTGCTGCCAGCAGCTTTTTTGGAGTGGTGAAGGAGCGGTGTGTTTACCGCTCCTCCACCACTGCTCCCCATTGAAATCAATGGGGCAGCGCTGTAAAACCGCCGGCAAAACGGCGCTATTGGGGCGTATTGCCGGGGCTTGTAACCTTTTCTCGGGCACTAGCGGGGGGTAAATGCGACCCGCTAGCGGCCGAAATGCACCGCAAATCCGACGGTAAAACGCAGCTAAAAATAGCGGCATTTTACCGCCAACGCTATGGGCGGCGTGGTGTGAAAGGGGTCTTAAAGTGGAGGTTTAGCCAAAATCTATCTAACGCTAAACCTGCTCTCTGCCACATTCTAAACCTAATCTACATAACTCTGTAAAGCAAAAATCTTTATACTTACCTATTCTGCAGCTGATCCGGTCCCAGCATCAGCTGTTAGTGGCAGCTTCAGTGTGGAGGCAGCTGCAGGAGAGGCAGCTGACAACGGAAGCTGCATAGTAAGTTTATAGGTGATGTCACTTAACAGCCAATTCACAGCCGTTGTCGTTCCTCTCCTGCACACAGCTTCTGCTGCTGAAAACCGGACCAGATCGGCTGCAGAATAGGTACAGTGCCTCGAAAAAGTATTCAGACCTCTTGACATTTTCCACATATTGTCATGTTACAACCAAATTTAACGTGTTTTATTGGGATTTTATGTGATAGACCAACACAAAGTGGCACATAATTGTGAAGTGGAAGGAAAATATCTGAAAAGTGTGGCGAGCATTTGTATTTAGCCCCCTTTATTCTGATACCCTAACTAAAATCTAGTGGAACCAATTGCCTTCAGAAGTCACCTAATTAGTAAATATTATAATAATTAGTATAAATACAGCTGTTCTGTGAAGCCCTCAGAGGTTTGTTAGAGAACCTTATTGAACAAACAGCATCATGAAGGCCAAAGAACACACAAGACAGGTCAGGGATAAAGTTGTGGAGATGTTTGAAGCAGGGTTAGGTTAGAAAAAAAATCCCAAGCTTTGAACATCTCACAGAGCACTGTTCAATCCATTATCTGCAAATGGAAAGCATATGGCACAACTGCAAACCTACCAAGACATGGCTGTCCACCTTAACTGACAGGCCGGGCAAGGAGAGCATTATTCAGAGAAGCAGCCAAGAGGCCCATGATAACTCTGGAGGAGCTGCAGAGATCCACAGCTCAGGTGTGGGAATCTGTCCACAGGACAACTATTAGTCGTGCGCTCCACAAATTTGGCCTTTATGGAAGAGTGGCAAGAAGAAAGCCATTGTTGAAAGAAAGCCATAAGAAATCCTGTGTGCAGTTTGTGAGAAGCCATGTGTGAGACACAGCAAACATGTGGAAGCGGGTGCTCTGGTTAGATTAGGCCAAAATTGAACTTTTTGGCCTAAATGCAAAACGCTATGTGTGGCGGAAAACTAACGCTGCGTACACATGGCCGGACTTTCCAGCAGAAAAAGTCAGATGGGAGCCTTTCATCGGACATTCTGACCGTGTGTATGCCCCATCTGACTTTTTCTGCCGGCATTTCTGACGGACTTAGATATAGAACATGTTTTAAATTGTTCCGTCGAAAATGCAGACGGAGCTTAGTCCGTTGGCAAGTCCGACCGTGTGTACGGGGCATAACACTGCACATCACACTAAACACACCATCCCCACAGTAAAACATGGTGGTGACAGCATCAGTTGTGGGGATGCTTTTCGGCTGGTCAGAGTTGATGGGAAGATGAATGGAGCAAAATACAGGGCAATCTTAGAAGAAAACCTGTTTGAGTCTGCAAAAGACTTTAGACTGGGGCGGAAGTTAACCTTTCAGCAGGACAATGACCCTACACATACAGCCGGAGCTACAATGGAATGGTTTATCAAAGCATATTCATGTGTTAGAATGGCCCAGTCAAAGTCCAGACCTAAATCCAATTGAGAATCTGTGGCAAGACTTGAAAATTGCTGTTCACAGACGCTCTCCATACAATCTGTCAGAGCTTGAGCTATTTAGCAAAAAAGAATAAGCAAAAATGTTATTCTCTAGATGTGCAAAGTTGGTAGAGACATACCTAAAAAGACTTGCAGCTGTAATTGGGGGGGCTGAATACAAATGCACACCACACTTTTCAGATAGTGTAAAAATAAATTGAAAACCATTTATCATTTTCTTTCCACTTCACAATTATGTGCCACTTTGTGTTGGTCTATCACATAAAATCCCAATAAAATACATTTACGTTTTTGGTTGTAACATGAAAAAATGTGGAAATATCCACTCTTAGGTGTCTATTCTCCAGGGAGAATAATTTCATGTTTGTAGTCGTTCCTCATGCATGCTAGTAGTCTGAAGGCCATGCTTACAAAATAATCTAGAGTGGGTGACAGGGGACAAAGAGAAGGCTAATTTATTAAATACTTTCTTCAGCTCTGTGTATGCAAAGGAGCATGGGGGAGCTCATGTCCATAATGGGGGTGGTATTTACACAGCCCCGAATGATCCACAATGGCTCAAAAGTGATATGGTCCAGAAATATTTAGACAGAATAAAGGTGGATAAAGCACCTGGACCAGATGGCATCCACCCACGGATCTTAAAAGAATTGAGCTCTGCAATTTCAAAGCCATTGTATTTAATTTTTAGGGACTCATTAATGACGGAAATAGTACCACTGGATTGGCGCAGGGCGAACGTGGTGCCTATATTTAAAAAGGGAACAAAGTCTTTACCAAGTAACTATAGACCTGTTAGTTTAACTTCTATAGTTGGGAAGATACTGGAGAGATTAATAAAAGACCACATAGACGAGTTCTTGCTGGAAAAAAACATTTTAAGCAACAGACAGCATGGGTTCATGAAAGACAGAAGTTGTCAGACAAACCTGATTTCTTTTTTTGAAGAGGTAAGTAAAACCTTGGACAGAGGCGTGGCTGTGGACGTGGTATACTTGGATTTTGCAAAAGCGTTCGATACAGTTCCCCACACACGGCTCATGTGTAAGGTAAGGTCTACAGGCTTGGAAATATCGGTTTGTAAATGGATAGAAAACTGGCTAAATGACAGAATTCAGAGAGTCGTGGTTAATGATTCTTACTCTGAATGGTCTAAGGTTATCAGTGGTGTACCCCAAGGTTCAGTGCTGGGACCCTTACTTTTAAATATCTTTATAAATGATATGGGGTATGGGATCAAAAGTAACATTTCCGTCTTTGCAGATGACACCAAGCTATGCAGTGGAATAACGTCCTTACAGGAGGTCTCCAATTTACAAGCTGACATCAATGCTCTGTCTAATTGGGCGACTATGTGGCAGATGAGGTTTAATGTTGATAAATGTAAAGTTATGCACTTGGGGGCTAAGAATATGCATGCATCATACATGCTAGGGGGAGTACATCTTGGGGAATCCGTAGTGGAGAAGGATCTGGGGGTTTTGGTAGATCATAAACTCAATAATAGCATGCAATGTTAAGCTGCGGTTTCCAAAGCAAGCAAAGTCCTTTCTTGTATTAAGAGAGGTATGGACTCCAGAGAGAGAGATATCATTTTGCCCCTGTTCAAATCATTAGTAAGACCTCATCTGGAATATGCAGTTAAGTTTTGGGCACCAGTTCTCAAAAAGGATATCGGGGAACTGGAGAAAGTGCAGAGAAGGGCAACCAAACTGATAAGAGGCATGGAGGAGCTCAGCTATGAGGAAAGATTAGAGGAACTGAATTTATTCACTCTTGAGAAGAGGAGAATAAGGGGGGATATGATCAACATGTACAAATATATAAGGGGTCCATATAGTGAACTTGGTGTTGAGTTATTCACTTTACGGTCATCACAGAGGACAAGGGGGCACTCCTTACGTCTAGAGGAAAAGAGATTTCATCTCCAAATACGGAAAGGTTTCTTCACAGTAAGAGCTGTGAAAATATGGAATAGACTCCCTCCAGAGGTGGTTCTGGCTAACTCAGTAGATTGCTTTAAGAAATGCCTGGATACTTTCCTAAATGTACATAATATAACCGGGTACTGACATATATAGGTAAAGTTGATCCAGGGAAAATCCGATTGCCTCTAGGGGGATCAGGAAGGGATTTTTTCCCCTGCTGTAGCAGATTGGAGCATGCTCTTTTGTTTTTGTTTTTTGCCTTCCTCTGGATCAACTGTGGGTGTAGAATGGGGTTTATTGGATTGTACGATATATTTTATTTTTATTTATTATTTCTTATTTTTTTATGGTTGAACTGGATGGACTTGTGTCTTTTTTCGGCCTAGCTAACTATGTAACTATGTAACTATATGCTTGCTGCAGCTTAGCATTGCATGCTATTGCTAAGTCTGTGATCTACAAGAGCCCCTAAATCCTTTTCTATCCTCAATTCCACCAGAGGTTCTCTCTCTAGTGTGTAACTTGCATTCATATTTTTAGTTTCCAAATACATTACTTTACATTTTTCTACAGTGAACCCCATTTTCCAATTAGCTGCCAACCCCTCTATTTTTGTGAGGTATTTTTCTAAAGTTTCTATATTCCGTTGTGAAGTTATTGCCCTGCTTGGCTTTAAATAATCAGCAAACACTGAGATTGAACTATTTATTTCAACCTCTACATCATTTCTTATGAACAAGTTAAACAGAACTGGTCCCAGGACAGAGCACCCATTCACAACTCTAGACCATTCATATAATACGCCATTGATCACCACGCTCTGAACCCGCTCCTGTAATCAGTTTTCTATTCATATACATATGATCTCACCAATGCCAAAATGTATAAATTAAGCATTTATGGGATACTGTGCCTTAGCGAAATACAGATACATTATGTCCACAGGCCTTCCTCTATCTAAATTACAGCGAACCTCCTTCATATAATATTGAAAGGTTGATCTGGCAAGTATAATCTGCTCCATTATTTGTAAATTCATAACGTGAAATAATGCAACACATGAAAACAGCACACCGTCAATGTGCTGTAAATGTTAATGAATATCTCAAATATTTAAATCAAAACAACAGCTATGATGAGACACTTAACGGAGATATAGTCAAGATGGTGTACAAATCTATAACTGTAGTCAGTTTATGTCCTGTACAATCATCATCTCCACCAATCATTTACCCTTTTGTAAGTCTGATGATATCCCCAGGCTGGATCAAGTTTCCCACATCATCCCAAACAGAGATGTTGATGCTTCCCGTCTTGTCCGCCACTTTACAAGTTCGCACTTCATGTCCATCCTTTGTCTTGGTGACTCTGCCTGACAGTTAAAGTTATGAACAGTGGTTAATAGAAAATGTTTTTCCTACAATTAAACATAATTCTGCATTATTAGAGAAATTGAAAACTACATCCTATATTCTAAATAAATAAAATTGTAATGCTGTTTCTTTCAATTTCTTTACCTATTTCTGCTATAAGCAAAATTTAATTGCATGGTTGTACTGTTTGATTAACTTTGTTAATAAAAATATAAGCAATATAAAGATAAATAAAATAGATTGATAAATAATATGTAAACATAGTACATGTACTTAAAGCGGTAGTAACAAACAATGGGCCCCCCTGCAGGTTTAAGTCATAACGTACTAATATACACCACTAGCACATTATGACAGACTTACATGTACATGGAGCCCTCCAGCGCAGCACTGTCACGGCTCTCCTACGCTGCCATCTTCACCCGGTCTTCCCTCTAGGTTTGCGAGCTCCGGTTGTATAAGTGGCTGGGGCTGTGATGATGTCCCTCCCGCGCAGGAGCCATCGGCTCTGGCATGGTATGCCACCCCTTCAGATGCATGCATCAGTGACGTTGCTGGCTGCATGCTGTGTGAATATCTCTTAAACAGTGCAAGTTTAGCAGATATTCACTGTACCTACAGGTAAGTGAATATCAAAAGAGTGCAGCGCTCATAAAATGTCCGTTATATAATCAATGGACAATCATACAAAAAATTGTGAACTAAATAAATAGAAAACAATACCAATATGCGTGAGTGATTCACTCTCAAAAGAGTAAATGTGAAAATAAGTGTTTTGTCCATAAACACACTATACAATATAACAATGTGAAATCTCTATCAAAGAGATGTGAAATAAACTATAATATATATATATATATATATATATATACTATGTTTGACCATAGAAAATAATACAAAATGCTTCTAAACAATGTGATAATACACCTTAATTGTGATACTAAAGTGTAAAAAACAAAATAAACGTGACTTTTGTGCGGCTTGTCTGAAGAGGTCCGTCACCACTAGGACTGAGGCTTACAGGAATTTGTGGACTCAGATAGGTGTATACCATGTGAGTCACAAAGGCTTGATGGTGTCAGCCACACCAATGGAAACGACTCCCAGCCCAGGTATGTAGTAACAGCAAACCAAGTCTTTGTAAAGTCTTCCAAAGGGACTCAGGAACAAGATGGTAGGCAGTGTATGGTACGGTATGTCTCCCCAGATATGACCGGTAATAAAGAAAAGGGGACTATATAGTGTATTACCCTCAGGCGGAAAAAATGTATTAAAATCTGACAAAGTGGGTACTCACATTGACATAAGGATTAAAAGCATGGATATAGTACTGGTAGCAGTGACATCAGCAAAAAATGGGAGATGATTTGAGGGTAATACACTATATAGTCCCCTTTTCTTTATTACCGGTCATACCTGGGGAGACATACCGTACCATACACTGCCTACCATCTTGTTCCTGAGTCCCTTTGGAAGACTTTACAAAGACTTGGTTTGCCGTTACTACATACCTGGGCTGGGAGTCGTTTCCATTGGTGTGGCTGACACCATCAAGCCTTTGTGACTCACATGGTATACACCTATCTGAGTCCACAAATTCCGGTAAGCCTCAGTCCTAGTGGTGACGGACCTCTTCAGACAAGCCGCACTAAAGTCACGTTTATTTTGTTTTTTACACTTTAGTATCACAATTAAGGTGTATTATCACATTGTTTAGAAGCATCTTGTATTATTTTCTATGGTCAAACATAGTATATATATATATATATATATATATATATATTATAGTTTATTTCACGTCTCTTTGACAGAGATTTCACATTGTTCTATTGTATAGTGTGTTTATGGACAAAACACTTATTTTCACATTTACTCTTTTGAGAGTGAATCACTCACGCATATTGGTATTGTTTTCTATTTATTTAGTTCACAATTTTTTGTATGATTGTCCATTGATTATATAATGGACATTTTATGAGCGCTGCACTCTTTTGATATTCACTTGCTTTATTTAAACATATTTTGTTTGTGCTGGCTGCTATATATCTGTTGGTGCATAAAGATAGCGCGGTTTCTTCTACCATTTTCCGTACCTACAGGTAAGCCTCATTATAGGCCTACATGAAGGTACAAGTTCAAAAGTGGAGTTTAATTCCACTTTAAAGGAGTTGTAAAGGCAGAAGGTTTTTTTTATCTTAATGCATTCTATGCATTAAGATAAAAAGTATTCTGTGTGTAGCAGCCTCCCCAACACCGCCTAATACTTACCTGAGCCCCATCTCTGTCCAGCGATGTCCACGATTTCCTCTGCCGTATGGGGACTCTCCTCCCGATTGGCTGAGACACAGCAGCAGCGTCAGTTAGCCAATCAAGAGAGAGAGAGGGGACGGGGCCGAACGGCAGCTCCGTGTCTGAATGGACACGCAGAGGTGCCGTTTTTTGCTCGGGTCCCCCCATAGCAAGCTGCCTGCTGTGGGGGCACTCGACAGGAGGGAGGAGTCAGGAGCAGCGAAGAGGGACCTGAGAAGAGGAGGATCCAGACTGTTCTGTGCAAAACCACTGCACAGAGTAGGTAAGTATAACATGTTTGTTATTAAAAAAAAAAAAAAAACTAGACTTTACAATCACTTTAAGTTTAGTTATAAAACAACCCATACCCCAGAAAGATCTAAATACATAAAGGCAGAAAGTGCAATACAGATATGGAAGTTCAGTAACCTATCGCGTCTAAATTTAAGTCTGCTGCACTCAGATTTATGAACCTCTGAATTCTGATTGGTTGCTGTAGGTTTGTGTATTTAGCAAAGCATTCTTTGCTTTGCTGAATAAGTCCAATAGTGCTACAAAAAAAGCTTGGCTGATTCTTTCGATCAGCCAGTAGGCTGAATGAAAAAAAAATTAACTGATTCCTCTATCCATGCAAGTGAGGTGGATAGAGGAATCCTCCCGCTGGGACATTGAATTCTGACAGTGAGACTCTCTGCTGTCACTGTTGATTGGCTGCAACCGGCTGATCGAGAAACTTCTTTCAACATGTCCATCAATGGAAGTTTACCTAACATTCGACTTTTGTTGAACAGGCACTGCCACACATATGGATTGAAATCCTCTCCTTCCTCTGAACCAGCCAAATTTTGTGCCATCTGTGGCCAGTTTAAGGAAGAAGATCTCATATCTGGTAAACCTTCAAGTCCCAAGTTATTTTTCTCACACCTGTACACTGTGTGCTATCTTGAAATAAAAAAAGCAGCAGTAAAATAAAAAATATAAACATAAACAGATCTACTTCGTGTAACAGGATTTTTGTAATTGCAAAATCCTTTCTTGCAGTCAACTGAGGGCTACAGGAAGTCTGGTGTGGTGTGGACATGTGTGCTCTGGCAGGGTGCGTTAACGGTAGTCAATTCAATTGAGTGGTCTGCCAACTTACCACAACGGACCTGAAATTTGAACCTGCACCATTTTTGCTGACTCATAACACCACAGAGCAATGTAGTATGTTGCACAGTTGTGATGCCAGCATTAGACATGCTGAGCTGCAACCACCAACATGCAGTGCACGGTAAAAGCTTGTGTGTCATAATATAATATAGCTAATCTTTTCAGTGCATTTGGTACCTGTGTTTGGGGTGTTGTTAACTTTACATTGACACCTCCGCTGCAAATAGCTTTAAACGTGGTGTAGGAAATGCACACGTTCTGGTGTGAACAGGGCATTACACAGGAAGTTTGAAATTGATAAACCAAGGAGGGGGCTAGGAGTGAACTTCTTGCTTGTAGCACCTGGAAACCACCTTTAGCACATTTGAGATGTCAACTGTCTAATTGTTTAAGAAGAATTTTCTTAGGGGTTGGCAGACTTGGAGTTCCAGGACTTGCTGGAGGAGTTTCCAGCTTAGCTTGGGCTTAGAGTTTAAGGGTCATTAGTAATGAAAAGGATTCTTCTTGACCTCCAGTGAGGATTAGCCTAGACGGAGGCTTCTTTAGTTCAGGAAGATGGGTGCTCTAGGTGCTTCTTAGATGTGGGTTCCAGAGTCCAGCACTTTAATCAAAATACTCTCTTCATGTGAACTGGCAGGAGACTTGTGCAGGAATTGAAACAGTAAAACCTCCAGCAGCCCCTAGTTCAGAGCTACAGCCATTTGTTCCTATTATTCTATGACCCAGGGATCAACCTCAACAGTAATCATATCTCTTCTAACAGCCTTAGGCCGGTGAGTTAAGGTTTTACAGATCAAGGTTATATCCAAAAGAGTGTGCAGAGCCGGGCCTGCCAGAGAGAAGTCTAGAGCTCTAGAGAGGGCCTCTAACCACCTATCGGTAGGGTCCTTGAAGTCAGGTGTATCCTCCATGAACTGGAATGGTGGGTGCTTTGTTATGATGGGACACTGTCAGATGCACAAAAAGGACAAACCATTTTTTAAACAATGTCCTCTATATATACCCATTTGAAACAGGTATAGGGCAATAAGCATTTGGGAGGTACAAGCATCTTGTCAGCATGTCTTTATAAAGGAAGACTTGGAACAATCTGTGCACCAGAATGGTTTTCGCAGTCTTAGGAGCTCTAAAGGACCCTAAACTGGGAACAGCTAGTAGAAGTGACATGCTGATTCCCTAGTTGCAAGGTGGTTAGCATGCATCAATAAGAGTTGAGATGGTCTCATTTAGTCTGGGAGTGATAGCAATTTTGGCCATGATGTCATGGATAATCAAAGTTAAAACCTCCTTGGGCAGAGCAGAGAAAGTGGCCACAGCTGATGGAACCAAGGAAGACTTCAAAGATGCATAGACTCTTGGAGCACTGGGCATGAAGATTCCTGGCTGCAGACATCAGCTTTCTCTGTAGGCTTGCTTTAAGCAGTGCCTCATCAACTAGTGGAGTGTAAGCTAGGGGCACCCAGGAAAATAGGACTGCCCCCACTTGTCTAGAATCAGACTTGTAATTATACAGAGGTAAGGCTATGTAGCTAAAGGTATGAAGCAACTTTAAGGAGGTAAGGTAATGTAGCTAAGGGTATGAGGGAAGGCGTCAGTTACGCAAAAACTCAACTTTTGGTAGCAAGTGTAGGGTTAGATTGCCGAGGTTGACCAAGTCATTGTTCCACGTAGCTTTTGCAAGTAGGAGCGGGGAGATGTTTCCTCAACGTTGTATGGCAGGAAAGAGAGCATGCAACAATCCAGCTAGCAGATGAAGTCAGCACCCAATCCCTCAGCATTAATTCCTTCCCTTGGTAAAACCAACAGAAAGTAGAAAATTTGAAAGTGCTCAGTGGTCCAAACAATGAGTCAATGGATCCCAGACTCAGCCCAACTAGCCTACTCACAAAGTGAGTTTTCAGATTTAGGGTAAGTGCTGAGGTATTACCAGCTCCCTGGCTAACGAATTACCAGAACAAAATTTGAAAGGCACCTTGTGTTGAACCCAGTGCCCAAAGGTTTCTTCCAGACTAGCCTCAAAATGTTCAGTCCAACGGGGTCTGGGTATGACACTCCAAAGCTAAGCTTTACAAACGCCAATCCAGAATGTTGTCATGTAGAGACCAGTTCAAAATCTATGTACAAAAAAATCTTGATTTATTCGAGAGAAAAAATGCTATCAAAAAATTGGAGAGACTTTTCCTAGAAGTGCTGAGAAAAGTGCTAGGACACTATCAAAATGTTTTTTTCTGTGCTGGCATACAGTTTTTTCTTTGCCAGTTTCCAATCCAGCTGTTGGTAGCAATATAACTTGACAGTTAATTGACAAAAAATAAAATGCAATGTTTGATTTTGCCCGTACACTTTAAATGTTTTAAAAGAAACAAAATAAAATTTCTCTGAACTGAATAAAAAAAAAAAAAATACAGTATAAAAGTATGTATTCCCTTTAATACAATATAATAATTGAAGCTAAGAATGCTTTAGTCACTTCTGTTTATTTAAATTAAAGTCTTGGTTGGGAATATAACTATTATAAGCAATGAACAAAGGCAAATATTGGCTTTAGATCCTGCAAGATAGCTAACAATCTGGTTAGTTCACTAAAGTAAGATAATACACCCAAGAAAATAAAAGTTTAAAGTTTGAAATCATGAAGATTTGCAAAAGGATAAGGATTTTAATTTTCAGCCATGCATGCGACTGTAATTTTTAAATCTCTCCGGGCTTTTTGGACTGTCACTTTTTTGAAAACAATGATCTTTATCCTAGTACTGTATATTAGATTTGTGGATTGAGCCTGTCATACTATAAATATTCTTTCCAGACCATAAAAATAAAAACTATCTTGAAATTTTACATACCTGTTTCAAGAACAATAAAAATTACATTCAGGTTTTTGAGTCCAGGCTTCACATCTTTTACAAAGGTTTCAGTAGTCATAATTGCCCTCCTATAAAGCTGACGCTTTAATCACTGTAAAAAAATATAATTCAACAGTTATTCATGCACATTGATGTAGTTCCTCTGCCTTAACTACCTAGAACTAAAAGCCAACCAGCACAATAGGAGTGTCCACAATGTCATATTCCATAATAATGTACCTGCGTGGCTTTATGACTGTTAACATCACTATCATGAATTACGTAATGTAATAACTTTATATATGTTCATCATCCCCATTATTTAGCAGAGTGTGGAATCGCACAATACTGATACAGGTTATAGTGGTTTGTGTGGAACTTTTTCGTTTATTATAGTTGTTAGTAAGATCAATGGTTCAGTACATCAGCCTCATTAATATAAAACAAGTTATTAGCAATGGTACTTACACACAAATATTGCTATGAATTTCAGACAGACTGCCTTTTGTACTCCAATTTTCCATCTTTTAATTAGGTGTTCTAGATTTTTTTTTGGCAGGTATGACAAAAATCCTGTTAATTAAAGCGGTAGTAAAGTCTTTAAGAAAAAATAATAAATAAATTCCACCTGCAAGGCAATATCGTAATGTGCTAGTATCCAATGCATACTAGCACATTATGAAAGACCTACCTTTAAATGAAGCCCGCTAGCTGTCACAGCTCAAGAGGCTTCCATCTTCACCTGGTGTTCCTTCTGGGTTCAGGAACTCCGGCTGTCTTATTGGCCGAGCCGTAATGATGTCACTCTCGCACACACGCGTGGGAGTCGTGGCCGCTGCACACAGCTCTGAAGGAACGGCACAGGTATGCAGTTCCTTCAGAGCGATTGTGTGGGTAACGTCACTGGCTGCTGCTCACTAGAATATAACAAAAACAGTTAACGTTTAGGATATAGATTTTACCTACAGGTAAGGTTTATTATAAGCTTAACTGTAGTTAAAAATAATAAAAAAAGAGTTTACCACCACTTTAAGAATGCTTTCAGAAATAGAAGTGTTAATAGTTTATTTTTATAAATTAACAGAATGGAAAGTAAATGAACAGAAGAGAAATCCAGATTAAATCAAACACCCTTTGCCTTCAAAACAGCGTAAAAGGTACACTTGCACACAGTTTTTGAAGGAATTTGGCAGGTAGATTGCTCCAAACATTCTGGAGAACTAACCACAGATCTTCTGTGGCTGTAGGCTGCCTCAAATCCTTGATGATGTTGAGATCAGGGCTCTCTGGGGGCCAAACCATCACTTCTAGGACTTGTTCTTCTTCTTTATGCTGAAGAGAGTTCTTAACCACTTCCCTACCAGCGAATATTAAATTGCCGCTGGCTGGGACATCTCTTCCCTCCAGGCGAATTCTCGCACTTCCTATTCTTGCATGTCCCAGAGCTGTGATCGGAATGAGGTGTGTCCCTCAGGACATAGCCCATCTCCGATCAGAGTAAAGAGCCAATGAAAATTTTTTTTTACCACGTGACTGTCTGTGTCCAATCACATGTACTGTCTTCGTGCATGCCGCTCATGCGCGCCCCCAGGGGCATGCAGTGAGGCAATCAGGGATGAGGCGTGTCACTCTGACACAGCCCATCCCGATCAGGGTAAAGAGCCAATTAAATTGGCTCTTTACCAAGTGACCGGCTGTGTCCAATCACAGCAGGCCACAAATTTGAACAAACTGCTGTAACTAGCTGTTACTGGGTTCTCCTACTCACACAGCTATCCTGTGTGAGGAGGAGATTGCGGTAACAGCTAGTTATCGCCTACAGTACACAGTAAAACACACTGATTGCCCCAGTAATAAAGAGTACATGTCATCAGCCCAGCATACCCAAGTACCTATCTCCAGCCCAAGAGTACCCGAGTTCCTGTCATCAGCCCATCAGAGTACCTGAGTACCTATCTGCAGCCCATTAGCTTACCCCGAGCACCTGTCTCCATCCCATTGGAGTACCCGGGTACCTGTCTCCAGCCCATCAGAGTACCTGTCTCAAACCCAGCGTACCTATCTGCAGACGTTTGTTTTTTTTTTTTTTTTAAAACACAAACGTTTACATATGCTTTAAGTTTTTTTATGACTAGAGAGTACAGATACAAAGAATAGAAAAAGTACTAAGAGTGTAAGGTTCAGGTCATCCAAAATGGTAAACTATATACATCGCAAATCCGTACAAAAACTTTGATTCCAGTAATTACAAGCGAAATGCTCTGAAGAAGAAGCATTACTGTCTTGGATCATCTAGGATAGGGGCAGGGAAGGCAACAACCCAACTAAATGTGTTAAATGCTAGCTTCTCTAGGTAACATAGTGACAATCAACATAATTTGATTAGTGGGTTTGTCTAGTAGTAAAGAGAAAATATTTGAGCCTATAAGAAGTGTGGCTAGTAGCAAGGGAAGCTAGAAGTCAGGAAGAAAATAAAAGAGTGACTTGGGGTAGGAAGAGGAGAGGGAAGATCACAGTCACTTCACCATGGCTCGTTGGGGGTTGGAGGAATGACTTCCTTGATCCAATCCTGAAATGCAGATGGAACTTTTCTTTTACATGTTGTACAAGGGATGTGGACCTGAACCTCGCTTTTCCCATCCAATTAGTCCTATCCACTTTTCGTCGAAATGCAGACGAGTAGTGAAACTTAGACAAAGAGGTCCAAGTTTTACTGAACTGTTCTTCCCGTCCATTTTCCTGTGACAGCAAATGTCCCAGGTCTCTGATGAAATCAAGTTCAGTTGCCCATGTCACAATAGGAGGTATAGAGGTTGTTTTCCAATAAGGTTGTAAGACCATTCTGGCTGCGGCTAGGAAGTGCACAAAGACATTTTTTTTTTGGAATCAAGGGGTCCAGAAATCAAGGAGAGGAGTGCTGATATGGAAGAGAATGGGCTTGGAGTAGCCATACGCTTGCAGTAAAGAGTAAGGGTTCACACCCAGAAAGCATGGATAGGTTACCAGTCCCACCAGATATAAAGCATGATGCCTTAGGTGGTGTGGCACCACCAAGCGTCTGGGATTGCACAATTGAAGTGGTGGAAAATGGAACAACGCTGAAAGATTTATTTGCAACATTTTATTATTATTTTTTTATCAAAATGTTCTGTATTTTTTTTGTTTATATAGCAATAAAAAATAACCCAGTGGTGAATAAAAAACGCCATAAAAAAGCTCTATCTGTCTCAAAATAAATGATAAAAATGAAGTTTGGATACAGTGTTGCACGAGTAATTGGCATTCAAAGTGTGACAGCACTGAAAGCTAAAAAATTGGCCTGGGCAGGAAGGGGGCTAAAGTGTCCTCAATTGAGCTGGTTAAAAAAACAGTAAAATGTAAAAAACATAAGAAGCCAAACACATGAAAACAAGCATTGCTTCCATGGGTTTGTTTCACATAATAATTATTTACTTTAGATTGTTTTTTAATCAATCATATGATCGTTAGTGCTCCGCCCACATATTCACCTAGACAGCAAGGATAAACAACGGAGCAATGCAAAGCAATAACCATCCTTGGGCCACCCATGTGGCATGCAGGAGTGTCACATGGGGCAGCAGAGAAGACTTCAAACATTTTTTCTAATGAACATCCAGGTGCATAAATTAATGCATTAATGTCATGTGTTTGAATTGACATAATGCTATTTACAAGTTTATTTTTATTTTTTTTAATCAAGCAACCACCAGAGTTCCACCCACATATTGCACATAGACTTACTGAAGAAACGGAGAGAAATTATGTGACCAATTCTAAAACTACATCGAAAAATGTATTTACAAGCCTTCTAAAACACTATTATATTGACCTTTATTTTATTGATACCATACACTACATACTGTATATGCTAAGGTATGTGCACATAGGTTTAAAAGTGTCACTAAACTAAAAAAAAAAAATATAAAAGAAACCCTTCCTAATAATTGCAGTCTTTGTTTAGATCTAAAATCTATATTTATGTAAAACCTACTTGACAGTCACCTATAGTTCCTTGGTGGAAGCAATGACCTGCAGGCGTATAGATGAATGGAAATGAAAGAATGAAAAATGTAAACAAACAGGGAAAAAACATATTGGGCCTTCAAACACAGATTGAATGCCATACTTTCTGAATGACAGTTGATGGGAATGCCCTTAGTGCGGGGGCTAGCATTGCCTGGTCTAAATTACTGGTTGGTGAGTCTCAACTTGTATCTCTCCTTTACTGTTTCCCATCACTATTAACCCTGCTGTTTTCTGCCCAGGTGCCCTGTTGATGGCATGAGGAGTTTTTTACCCCAAGGTCAGATGTGGAGAGGATGCGTAGTTTGTTTGGATTTCTGGTTGGTGCTTTGAGCACTGATTACGGTGATGGTGGTGACGCAGCTGTCTCCTTTTTTTCTCCTTTTCCTGTCTCTCCCATTTGAAGGTAAGTGAGTCCCAGTTAGGGTAAGTGAGTACTTTTACCTCTATTTTAATTATTTCATTCAGTGGAGTGCTAAAAAACATGATCTCCCATGAAGGGCAGTTATAACAATCCCGTCTTACACTGTGGCTCTACTGACCAGCACTTAAGCCAAATTGCTGTGTGAATCCGAACCAAACAAAGGTATATCCAAGAAAAAAACTTGCCAAGCATCTAGCACTGCACATAAAATGTGCAGCAACAATCATCTGACCCACACAATTATTAAACTGGTGATCAACACCAGCAGCCACCCATCCCACTAAGGACTAGATCAGGGGCGCCCAACCTTTTGAAGCACGAGGGCCACTTAAGCGACTTGGTAACCGGTCGCGGGCCACAATGAGCGGAGCAGGTGGATGACATATGCCGTGGATCGGATTGGGGGGTAGGACACAAGTCTGGTTACATTTGCCACTCCTTAGAGGTGAATGGAGGGTCCAATTGGGTCAGACTGACCGTATGAAAGGGGCCCAAGGCTGCTTTCACACTGATTCACTGCGGTTTTCCCGCACCGTGGGTGCAACAGGTGGATTAGGGGCAGTATTCTATTCTATTCCATCCCAGAGCAGGAGGTCGCGGGCCACATCACAGGGCTCCGCGGGCCACATGTGGCCCCCGGGTCACTGGTTGGGCACCCCTGGACTAGATGGATTGAGAAAGTGCTTCCAACTTTTTGTCTGTAGGGTCTTTAAAAGAAAGAGCATCTTAGATAGGGATGCCTTGTTAAGACACCAAAGAGTCAAGCTTGGGAAGGAGTAGATAATGTTTGACAAAATCTTCTGGAAAGGGGTATGCATTTGGAAATACATTTTTTATAAGATGGGATAAAAGGGATTGAGGCACGTTCAGGTGAAGTCATAGTAAAAGTCTGTAAATTTAAGGCAGAACGCACAGCACTGATTAAAAAGGGAATAGATTCTTACTGGTTCTGTGACATAAATGGCAACTGAAAATCAGCCAGTGACACCCCCATGCTCCTCTTGGGAAAAAAGTGCCACGTCATCTGATAATTATATGGGAAGATCTCCCATAGACCCAGGAATATTAAGCACCTCAGAGTCAGTCTGCTGGTGCATAAGACTGACCATATTTTTACCAGTGGTCTCCAAACTGCAGCCCAGGTGCCGAATGCGGCCCTTTGCCTGTATCAGCCCCCCAGGGCACTTTTTAGCAGCAGGAGGGGCACTGTCACGAGCTGGCAGTAAGGAGGGGACGGGGAGAGCAGACAGGAGAGAGCGGATGACAGAGGTACGTAAACTGACCACGGTGTCAGGGCTCAGCAGCATTGATAAACTGTGGTCAGTTTACAGAGGGGAGGGTAGAAACTGGCAGGGTCAGCCCGGTATTTCAGGGGGCTAAATTACACAGCACAAGCACTGTATAACATGCTTCAAAGAGACAAGATCCATTTTTTTAAGGTAACAAACACTTTAAATTGATGGGCTTAGTTCCACTTCATGTTTTACCGCAGTTCAGCAGCTCTGGGCTTCAGAAAAATGGCCAGCAAGGAGTAGATAATGGGTCTACTCCTGCCAGCAAGAAGAAAGGCAATTTACAGCACACACTAATTTTGATAGCACAATTATTAATGTGGAATGTATGCTCCTTGCTAAGGAATATTATTTTTTATCAAGTTGTTATGGGTAAAGTTCCACTTTAAGGCTATATTCACACCTGGGTGCACTTTTGGATGTTTGTTGCGTGCTAAAACGCATATCGCCAAATATGCTTGGCTCGTGGGATAAAATTTGGTACAGCTCTTCTTTTGACACATTTTTCACACAAGGGGAAGTCCAGTCAAGTCGATGGGTTGTCACGCTAAAATAGGACACATCGCTACTCTCAGGTAGGGTTGCCACCTGTCCGGTTTTGACCCGGACAGTACGGGTTTAGGAGGCTGTGCCCGGGTTTCCCTCTGCCTCACACCCGGACACCATTTCCAGCTCACAGGGGTTACCATGGGGCCGCCTTTTACAAGCCCCAGCACACAGGGGGACCCGGACAGCAGGGGGATTGTAGCGGCGGGCAGGGGGAGCAAAATACAAAGCAATGAAAACAGAAAGAGGCGACAGGCAGCTGCTGGTGCAGAAGTTTTTAATAAAGTAAATGCTTAAAAACAATCCACTCACTGTCAGTCTGTGAACTTAGTCGGCTGTCCCATCCTCCCCTCCAATCCACAATGCTGTTATTACTGAATCGCTTGAGAAAGCCAATAACACAGAGCTGCGGGGAGACTGCAGTGAGCTGTCAGCCTGGGATGCTGTGACCAATCAGAGCGTTCCGGAGGCTTAACCACGCCTCCATCATCAGAGGCTGACAGTTCACATGAGTTTCCCGTGGCTCTCTGTTTCCTCCAGTGATAACAGCAGCGTTGATTGGAGGGGAGGATGGGACAGCCGACTTCACAGACTGACATATACAGCTCTGACATGGAGAGTGAGTGGATTGTTTTTAAGCATTTATTTTATTAAAAACTTCTGCACCAGCAGCTGCCTGTCGCCTCTCTCTCTTATGTTTTGACTCCTCTGTGTTTTCCCCCCCCCTTGTCTGTATTTGCACCCCCTCCTCTGTAATTGTCTCCTCTTCCTCTGTATATGCCACCCCCTCCACTGTATTTGCCCCCCCCTCCTCCTCCTGTATTTGTCACCCCCTCCTCCTGTATTTGTCACCCCCTCCTCCTGTATTTGTCACCCCTCCTCTGTAATTTCCCCCCCCTTGTCTGGATTTGCACCCCTCCTCTGTAATTGTCTCCTCTTCCTCTGTATATGCCCCCCTCCTCCTGTATTTGTCACCCCCCTCCTCCTGTATTTGCATCCTCTTCCTCTGTATTTGCACCCCCCCCCCTCCTCTGTAATTGTCTCCCCTCCTCTGTAATTGCCACCCCCTCCTCCTCCTGTATTTGTCACCCCCCTCCTCCTGTATTTGTCACCCCCTCCTCCTGTATTTGCCACCCCCTCCTCTGTAATTGTTCCCCTTCTCTGTAATTGTTCCCCTTCTCTGTAATTTCCCCCCCTTGTCTGTATTTGCACCCCCTCCTCTGTAATTGTCCCCCCTCCTCTGTAATTGCATCCTCTTCCTCCTGTATTTGCCACCCCCTCCTCCTCCTGTATTTGTCACCCCTCCTCTGTAATTGTTCCCCTTCTCTGTAATTTCCCCCCCTTGTCTGTATTTGCACCCCCTCCTCTGTAATTGTCTCCTCTTCCTCTGTATTTGTCACCCCCTCCTCCTGTATTTGCATCCTCTTCCTCTGTAATTGTCTCCCCTCCTCTGTAATTGTCTCCCCTCCTCTGTAATTGTCTCCCCTCCTCTGTAATTGTCTCCCCTTCTCTGTATTTGTTACCCCCTCCTCCTGTATTTGTCACCCCCCCCTCCTCCTCCTCCTGTATTTTCACTCCTCTTCCTCTGTAATTGTTCCCTATCTCTGTATTTGCCCCCTAGCTCTGTAATTAACCCCTCCTCTGTATTTGCACCCCTCCTCTGTAATTTCCCCCATCAATCTCTGTAATTGTCCCCCCTCCTCTGTAGTTGTCCCCCCACTCCGAACCCTCTGCTGTCTGGATCCCCCTGTGTACTGGGGCCCCGTGATACCCCCTGTCGGCTGCCATGGGGGTATTGGAAGGAGGAGGATTTGTGCTGGTAGGGAAATGAGATTTGTAATAGGAGAGAATGGGGATAATGGCACCCCAATCACAAAGGCATCCCACAGGCATCCCACAATTCTGTTTACGTGATTTTCCCGCGATTTGTCGGGTGACAATCGCTGCAAAATAGCACCGCGGTTGGGGTGCCATGCCGTGCGCCTCTAAAGTGTTCGGGTTTGGCTTGAAGAAAAGGTGGCAACCCTACTCTCAGGTGACTGTATCCTCAATGGGGCAGTACATACAGAGTATGCAGATCCAATGGTGACCGGATCCCACACCATTATCACTATGTACTTCCATAGTATATAAGGAATAAAAGACCTGGATTCTTTTCTGCATGAAGTGACCTGGTTTTGTCTGTCATTATGGACAGTAATGGTCTGCTGACTTCTGAAGTGAAATAATCACCTCCTGGGAAGTCCTACCCCCCTTGAACACTACAAATAGCCAAAATGGCGGCTACATGTACCGAATGCCGTAATTGCTGGCTGTATCGAGGCCCGTGACGTCAGGAAACATTGACTGGCAACTCCCTCCTGATTGGACGGGGAGCCTCGTTGCGTCAACAGCTGAAGAATGAGTTAAAGGCCAACCTCACTTTTGCCATAAAACTTCCCCAGCCCTCCTTTATAATCCTGTAACCTAATGTAGAGCAGAGCCCCCCACTCCGGAGTGTATCTACCTCTCCGTCACTGCAGCGGCCTCCTCCGTTCTTAACATCCTCAGTACAGAAATCTCCGGCACGAGCCGCGCCTGCGCAGTAACTCCCCATAGAATTGAATGGGGCTGTACTCCAAGGAGGGGGCAGCCAGCGCCGGAGGTTCTGCACCGAAGATGTAAACACCGGAGGAGGCCCCCGTCGTCACGGAGAGGTGGGTGAGCACGTGGGTGTAGAGGGGTCCAGCTCACATTAGCCGAGGGGTCTATGGAGGAGGAGAGAGGGGGGGCTGGGTTTGGTGAACTTGTACTTTAAAGGTTTTCCTATCCTCAGGAAACATCCAGCCTTAATCTCCCGCCCTCTTCTTTAGCTCCGCCCCCTCTCTTCTATCATTGGCTGTCGGAGCGCAGAGGCCACGCGCTCTTAGGACAGCTCGCTTCCGACATTGGCTGAGACGGCCAGTCGGTCAGGGAATGGAGGGCGTGGCTTAGCGGTGGGTTGCGTAGCAGCAGCGCCGTGAGACCGGTGGTGGCGTCAGCGCCTGTCAGGGGGAGCGGAGAGACGGAGTGTCCGGGGTCCGTAGGCTCCCTGCCCCGGGAGAGGCGGCGTCCGCTCCACTGGGGTCGGGGGTTGAGTACGGTAAGTACTTTCGGGTGTCTCCGGTGTGGCGTAGAGAATGGTGTGAGTGGAGGCCGCTGGATGGGGGTGAAGCTGCAGGCAGGTGTGGAGAACTGTGTGGTATTGTATGGTGGTGGGCACCTCAGGCCTTGTACTGAGGGGGGAGACGGTGGACAGCTGTTGTATGTTTTGCTGACAGCTATTCGTATGTACATGGAAACAAACCTAGGGAACACAGGATTAGAATGAATGGTGAGGATTGGGGGAGTCCTGGGCGTCATAACCATTCTGTATGGGACGTTGGTTTCTAAGTGCAACTACTCATGTCTGACAGTCCCTTTGGTGGAATGGATTCCTTTCCAGTGCAGGCATTTTCCTATATTTACTACTATTACTGAAATCCTAAAGTGTTATCAAACCTGAACATTTTTAATGTCAATTCCAGCAACTTACCTTATTCTTCAGTGAGCCAGTCCAAAGATTTCCCCCTGGCAGGCTTCCTCTTATGGAGTGGCTCCTTTGCCCCGCATAGACCCCATGGAGCCACCCTTGCATGCTAACGCCTGATACACAGACCACAGGCAGCAACAGAAGATCAATAAAGTCCAGGAACAAGTGAAAACATTCAGGTTGGGTTCACACTGGTGATTCCTGTGTGGGTTATCGCATTCGAATTGCAGGCAATTCACATTGCTCTCTGCGAACCACAAAGGGTGTCAGTAAAAGGTTAATGACACCCCCCCCCCCCCCCAAATCTTTTTGCAGAAAGCAATGTGAACTATGCAATCAGATTGCATGGGTCTGAACATTCATGCCATCTGATTGCACTGCAGACAAAAAAAATTGGCCTCCACCATTTTGGTACAAATGCAATTTCAGCCGTAAAAACTGTATGGTTGAATTCGCACTGCACAGACATTGCATGTGATGTGCAAAGGTATGTGGTGCAAATGACATGCAATGTCTGGCATCACACCAGTGTGAACCCAGCCTTTACTATCCACCCACTCCTTGAATGTATCTTGAAGAGATGACCAAGACTCTTGTGCCCTTCACCACAAATAAGATTAACCTCTTACCAAATATGAAAGTTCCCCACCAGAGATCAGGCATGTAATTAAAGGGGTGTTCTGGGAAAAAATAAAAGCCAGTAGCTACACATACTGCAGCTGCTGGCTTTTAATAAATGGACACTTACCTGTCCTGCAGTCCCTCGACGTCAGCACCGCAGCTGTTGTCTACATCAGCTGTCGGGTGCTGCCGCCGCCATTGTGGGTAAGGTAACCCGGCAGTGTAGCCTTTCGGCTTCACACCGGGAACCCTACTGCGCATGCGCAAGGCCCCACTCCTCTCTCCTATTTCTCCCGGCGGCCGAGGTGGGGGGAGGAGGAGGAGGAGGAGAAGGGAGTACTTCCTGAAGTGGGAAAGGATACCTGCCCCCCCCCCCCCCCTCTGAAAGGTGCCAATTGTTACACCGAAAGGGGGGAGGAATCCGATGAGCGGAAGTTCCACTTTAGGGTGGAGCTACGATTTAAAAACAGTAAAATCAGTCTGTATATGCTTGCTGTGGAAGGGGTTAATCCTCCTTTTTCTACTGCCCCTATGCTATCTCCTGATAAAACAGAGCAATGGGGGCACTCTGCACATGCTCAGTTTATTATGTATCACTTGAGAGGTTGTGTGGGGTTTTTTTTTTTTTTTTCTTCTCCTTGGTCCTGTGCTGATCACATGCACTTCCCCAGTGTCCAGACACAGGGTCAGGGGTCCTGCAACCTCATAGGACAATCGGGGGAGAATGAAAACTCCTCCTACTTCAAGCTTTAAACAGGCACTGGTGGAAGTCACAAGACTGCTATATACTGCTGATGAGAAAAGATATTTTGCAGTTAATATTTACTAAAATAATTGCATTTCCATGTGTACTGTGGGAGACAAGATATTGTGAATGCAGCGTTCTGGGTTTACTAACACTTTAACAGACCCCCCAGATAATGGCAAAAGCAGGATACCAACTTCCATTTCCAACTATCAGCATGTCAGATCAGGCTGAATCTACTCTCATAGAGAACAGAGGCCACACATAGTGTAAAACGTATTTAAAACCAATAGCCAGAGGCAGGGTGGATTTGATTTAAATCACTAGTAAAAAGGCTTGATTTATTTTTTATTTTAAATCCTAATTCTTAAAACACAACTGTCATCTGTCCCACATTGGCTCCTCCTCTGACCCCCTGTTGACTCACCGACAGTCACATTCACTTTAATGGGACGGCTGGTGATGCAGCAGTGACACAATAAGGTGAGGGACGTGGCGGCAGCAGGTGAGTGGATGCCCGCTAACAGGTGCTGTGTGATGGATTTGAAATGACAGGAGCTCTTTAAATGTAAGGACTCATTCATACTGGTAGTTTAGAATCTTTAATATTTGCAACCAAAATGAAGGTTTCCTATTTAGAATAAGCTGTCAGGTTAGTGAAACAGCGATATCAGAACCGATTCAATCATACAGTTTGTAGTGTACATAGATTTGCAAAGCAATGGGATAAAGTAATATTCCTGAACTTTGTTTTATTTCCTGGTTATTGTGAAGTTGTGTGAATGCATCAATGCAGTGCATGTTATCACAGCTTACAGAGCTTGGATTTATTGAACGAGTTTACCAAAAATGTAAATATTGCAGAATATACAGCCTCATGCTACATAACTAAGCTCCATTTCATGCTGCATAAACAAAATGAACAATGTATCTTAAATAGAAAACTATCTTTAGATCGATTTTTACTCTAAAAGCTTTATTTTTATATTTTTTAATAATTTTTGATAAAAATCAAAAAATCTGCTTTAAATCAGGTGTTTGTCACTTGATTGTGAATTTTTTTATTTTTGTCTGTATACACTCATCCAGACACTCATTGTATGTGTATACAATAACATCCAATATTCTGATGTTTAGTAGATTCTGCTCTGTGTGCATTTTTTTTTTTATTTTTTTTACAGCGCAAAATGCTTTTGTATTTTTAACGTTACACTGGGCTGGCATGATTCCTGCAGCTTTTTGTGACACCTGAAAACATCTAGCTGAGGCCGCCAAGCCTGTCCGCTCTAATGGCGGCTGCCGTCAACCTATCTGTGACTGTTTGCGCAGCCACTGTTACCTGCGGTTATCGATGCTGGACGCACACAAAAAATGTTAAGCAGTGATCAACACAGGTAACCGCTATCATTTATGTGTATGGGCTTGGTGGCCACAGCTAGCCGCTCACAGGTGGCAAAGTCAGCAAATTCCTGCCGTTGTCATTTGTACCAGTTTAAAGCTGGGAGCTCAGTATAAACTGCATGTAGCATTATTCATACAGTATACAGCAATGTGTTCTGGCATTGAGATGGGGACTTACCATTCCTCAGCCTGAATGGATATAGTTATGGGATGGGAAGTCCCTGTCTAGCTGAAATACAGTGCTGTATACTGTATTTTGCAGGTGCTACATAGTGTTTTTTTTTTTTTTTTTATATTAACAGCTCTCTTGAGGCACATCTGTTAAGTTGGCTATAGACAGATCGAAATTTAGCAGGGACTGGATACATTTTGTGGGGGACTGCCCCAATTCACCAGGTTTTGGTATGTTTTTGTGTGTGGCTGGAGGAAGCTATGTCTTTTATTTTGCTCAGTAAAGGAAATTGTGCACTATTTGAAGTCATACCTACTAAAGTTAGGTTTTAGCAGGTATGCAGTTAGATGTCAGTTTTTTGCAGTTAAATCCATTCTTGAACAGAACAAATTATGTTTTTCCCGCACAGTTGCACATTTTTTTTTTTTTTCCCCGCACAGTTGCGCATTTCAACAGCCTCAGTCTTGGAGGTTGTAAATCTCCAGGGGGGGGGGGGGGGGGATACCTGCCTGTTGACAAATCCCTGCAGAACGTACGTCAAGCATGGGCAGCTCAGTTTACATTCCTCCAGATTGCACTCCTGTGTATGTGCGATAGTGATGTCATCTCATGCCAGCCAATCAAAACGGCTGAAGAGCTACACCTGTAAAAACCCAGGGGAAAGATTGTGGCAATGGACCCCGTGGGCATTGGATCTTTTGGAGCTTAGGTGAGTATTTTGGTTTCTTTAGTTCCGCTTTTCATTGTCTCTAATATGATATAAAGTCATGTACAGGGATGTTCATTCTTCTAATAAAGTGACCTTGTGATGTGCCTATGTCTAGTCAGAAATTAAAGGCCTCACACGGCTGCACAGGCACCATAAAAAGGGCATTATCTCTGTGCCTAAGAGTTACAGGTGTTCATGCACAGCCTGTAAAAATCAGCGATAGGCTGACAGATGCCACTCTACGCACATCAGAGCGGTTACATGTGTACAGCAGCAGATGACTGGCCCTGGATGCAAATTGTCTGCTTCCAGAACTGCTTATCTGTCCCTTTAGGGCTCATTTACACTTGCTTTACTTCAACACGCATTAAAGCACCTACCGTTTTTCAATATGCTTTTTTGAAGCTTGGCAGATGCCCTGTGTTTGATATCTCATACCTGCAATTTCTCCAAAACGCTGAATTAATGCCTCTCAAAAGCTTCAGGTACATCAAACGAGCTTTGTCATAGACTTATATGGAGGCTTTAAAGCACCACTAGAGTGATATGGGGTAAATTTTTATGTATGTATGCAAACCCAAGGTGTAAACAGGACTGTGGGGTATCCATTTTATTCGATACCCCAGCGTGTTTGAAGCAAGTGCAAACGAGCCCTTACTCTGAAGTAACTACTCAGATGTGCAGGTAAATGCGTAGAGCTGCAGCCTGTCATTGATTTTTGTATGGTCTGTTGGCCATGGCTATATTTAAATGCCTGTGACTCCTGGGCATGGAGATTATTCTTCTTTGTGCACTCTGGCCAAGTGAGTTCTTCAGAGGAACTTCAACCATGCCCACAAAAAAAATCATTCTCAGTTACCACACACCTTTTGATGCATGTATTTCCTGGGTAAGCATACTCGTATGCCCTGAAATTCCTTCATTGTCCTTTTCTCCTCCATTGCTCTAGTAAACAAACGCATGGTTCAGCATTTTTTGTTTTTCGGCAGAAAGACATTTATGCAATAAATATTTATTGGATGCAGCAGGGTTATTTTATCACATGGTAATCTATGCTGCCCTGATTGTCAAAAAGTAATTGTGATTAATACTCTGCCAACATCTGTGTCTTTTCCTAGATGGTTTATCTGACAGAACCTGTACTTTACAATTTGTAGAAATGATTGGATGTTATTACTGGCATGGTTGATTATAGCTGTTGCTGTCTAGTTGTTCAGATTCCTCTTCTCTAGCGAGGCTCCTCAGTACTGGTGGTAGGTTTACACTAGTCGGATGAACCCCGCCCCTTTGTCTACTGTAGCAGCGGGACTGAATGACAGCTCTGCTTCTCCCTGGGCTGATTTTGAGCCAGCAAATGACAGATCCAGGATTTCATGGAATGCCCCACCCCTTTACTCTAGCGGCAGGGAGAACTGACAATGTAATTTGGTGCCAGCAAGTGACCGGTCCTCTGTCTACACCAATGTTTTTTAATTCCAGTCCTCAAAGCCTCAACAGGTCATGTTTTCAGGCTTATTATTTTGCACAGGTGATTTGATCAGTTTCACTGCCTTAGTAATTACCACAGCAGCTTCATCTGAGGGAAATCCTGAAAACATGACCTGTTGGTGTGCCTTGAGGACTGGAATTGGGAAACACTGGTCTACACTAGGGGTGCACCGAATGGGTTTTTTGGTGCCGAAACCGATAATGAAAAATACACTAGGCTGAAAACTGATACAGAAAGCGACTGTTTTTCAAAACATTTTATACAAGAGATGGTCAGACTGGGGACATGGTACAGGAGATCAATGCAGCCTCACCAGTGCCCGTCAGATGCAGCCAGTGAAGGAATCGGACAAGGGGAAGGGGCTTTATTTGACGACACGCAGCGGGGAACACACGGCTATTGAAATGAAAGCTGTGATGTTCCCAGCGCTCTAATCAAACCGGCGTCTCTCCTCCCTTCTACGATATCGGAAGCCCCCCTGATGGGCGGCACCAGGGGCGGGTGCATCCCTAGTCTACACACTCTCCCCTGCTGACAAGTGAGGCTGTCTGTCTACACACTGCCCCCCCCCCCCCCCTCTGCTGTTTACATTCTGCTGTCAGCGGGGAATTCCCTGCTGACAGCAGAGATGAGTATTGTTGGGATGCTGGTGGTGCCGGCTCCTAACAACCAATGCAAAAATGGACCATTTGTCCGTTGACATCTGTTTAGGTCCACTTCCATATTTATTTTTTATTATTTAAAGATGGATGTTAACGAAGGCTGACGTCAGCAGATGTCAACAGTTAATTATTCGCATGCCCATAGAAATGCATTGGTATCTGTTTTTCATCCATCAACATAAGGAGGAAAAAACATACGGAACACCTGTGTGAAAGGGGCCTAAAACCTAGAAGCTGATCGGTTACTATGCACAGCTACACCATTTTTAGTTTATTTGCCTCTGTCTGCCTAATCAGAGCTAAATGAGGTTCTCTTGTAAGAGCACCCCCCAAATCTTTCGTATCAGATTCTCCGTTGTAGCCACAAGTCCAATCCCTGTGTATGCTCCATGTCAGATAGTGACATAGTTTACTCAGGGTTAACATCTCCTCCATTGTCCTGTGACAGTGTTTGGAACTGGTGATTGGCTGCACATGTTTGAGCTCTGCATCCTGGGGACAAGTTTACATGCTCCTTTATACATTGGACAAGGTATTTGTTGTGGGTTTTCAACAGGTGAGTTGTAGTGGGTCAGGAGTCTGACAAAAGAACCTGGGCTTGGGTCTGCTATATAGATGGAGGTGTGGTTATACTCTCATCCGCGGCTTGTCCATCACCGCTCTGTGTGGACCCGAAAACTGATCAGCTTTTCTTTTGTGTTTATTTTTTTTCCCCAAAAGCCCTTCATGACATTTTAAAATGGCACTTTTATGCTAGTGTATAAGGTGCTGTAAAAATGTTTAAACTAGTGGCAAAAATCTGTTCTGTTTTTGTATCCCAAATTTTTTTTAGTTTAAGGTATGAAATGCCTTGAACATTTTTAAAAACCTTTTTAAATGTTTTGTTTAGAAATTATCTAAAATGCCATCCTCCTTTTTTTTTTTTTTTATTTTTTTTTTTTGTGTGTGTAGCAGCATGCCTCCATTTCATTCATGCTGAAATCAACTTCCTTGTGCTGAATGAGGAATGTGTAAGCTAAAGACACGTGAGAGCACATGCCTTATCAATACCACTATGCCTTGTATTATAAGGGCTAAGTTCACCTTTAGGACCGGTTCGCACTGGTGCGATATCGGATGTGATTCGCACTGCAGTGAAAATCGCATGCGATCTGTGATTTCAGCCATAAAAATCGTATGCAAATACGGCAATATTATGAAAAAGTAGTCCTTTTGAACACAGTCTCTATATTATTGCAGCAGCGCGTTTGTCCTTATTAGCACCCAGGACCATATGGTGAATAAACAGTATGATCTGATAAAGACGTCCCCACGTAGTGGTCCCTTGTATAAAATAGTGACAGCTTCCGCCGTATATTCCAACAAATCCTTCACCACGTGCGGAATAAACTCCCCTATGGGGATGCACTCACCAGACCAATGGTCAAAAAGCCTTTCAATAAAACCACCATGCATCGGCGTTCCTCCCACGCTCTATCTCCTTTGCAGCAAACTGGCAGGATCATACACCAAATTTCCTGTCCCGATCACTGGCCGGCTCCTCTGGAGGGGGGGGGGGGGGTTCAGGGCATGCTGAACATGTTACACCCTGAATATGGGTCCTGAACGGCAGGTGTATTTCCCCACTATTTGGGTTGTGGTCCCTTTTTTTTCCTCCAAGGGAGATGGTCATTGTTGAGTACTCAGCAGTTCTTGCCCATGCAGAATAAGGGGTTCTGGGGTGTTTGAAGAGAGAACTAGTTTTCAGTATACTATGGATTGCCAAGTCCTCATTAGGGACACTGAATTTGGAGGTTCAGAGAGCTATTCAGGTGGGAAAGAATCTCCATACCCTGACTACAGGGACTTGGGTCTTTAAAGAGGATAACCCCTCTGTGTATGAGTCCAAAAAAAGAAAAAAACACCCATCACCGGTCTGAGGGAGTAAGAAGCTGTACACATTTTAGGAGCAGGAGTGTTGAAATGTTTGTGGCTGATATGGTTAAGCTGTTGGGACCCCTGGAGCAGTCATGGACTTCAGCCCTGCATGGACAAAGTTTCTGTGGGCAGACTATTTGTCTTTCTGTGCTAAATAAAGCTACTTAAAAAAAATAAAAAAATAAAATAAAAAAAGTTTCACTGGATTAAAAGTGTGGATCTGAAACCTTGTCTTCAGGGAAATAGTGGACTGTCGGGGTGTGAAAGATTTTAGCTTGTTGGCCAACCTACTGCCAGTTTTGTTACCATTGGCATAGATTTCTTTGAATTGTCCATCTCAGATGATCCGCCTTTTCAGTCCAGCAAAGATTTCGGTCTGTTCGCTCCCTTTTGCACTGCAGATCTAGTTTGATTAGATGGGTGACTTTTGAAGAGTTCCATCGTGGCAGCAAGAGCAAATTCCTATTGCTTAATGCGCACCAACCATTCCAAGTACCAAGTTGTGAGGCGTGCTGAATTATGACTGAACTGCTGCTTTATAGGCCTCTCATAAAGTGACCAGCGATGAGACCGAATTTTTATTTGTTAAAAAGAACAATCAGCGCACACAAACAACAAATGACCAGAATAAAATTGCAAGCTGAACACCAAAAAGTGCAAATCATGACACCTATATGCAAATGTAAAATGTATAAAAACGGTGCAGCGCAATAAGAGTCCATACACTTTACATTGAAAGATGTAGTACAGCGATGTAAATAAAAACACCACGTGATGATAAAAGAATCTTCAGCTGATACTCTAGTCAAAAGTGACAAATTCTCCACCATCAAAAGTATACACTCTTACCAGATCCTTTTGGACCACTGAATAAACAGATGGTCAAACACTCTTGTTACCACACTTGAGGTAGAAACGATCAATCCAGCAGCGTAGTAAACTGGGTCCATTCAAATGGATGGACGGTATATGCAAAAATAAAAGGATGGTCACGATCTAAGTGCACACTTGTAAGATTGTTTATTTGAAAAAAAAAAAGGGGTGTTATGGCTTGATACAGGTAAATGAAAGCCAAGCAAAACAGCATAAACCTGAAGAAAAGTCAATAAAAAAACAGCGGCCTATGGGCCGCGCATAAAGACAGACTGCGGGTGATGTCCACAGAAGATGGCTCACCCCCCCTCCCTACGCACGTTACAATGGTCGGTGGCGCTATAGTGTCACCCGAGAACATAATATAGCAGCCCGGTTACCATGGAGAGCGCAGGGAAAAAGGGAAAGCCATGACTGGATCCGGAAGCTGAGCTCCTCCTGTATAAACAATACTCCACTTCCTCCTATGGAGACACAGGCCTAACCCAGCATAATGCAAATTTAAAACCCATAATAATGGAATGACATATTGATACATCTCCATAAGTGCGTGAAGTGAAAAAAAGAGAAGATTCCTATAAAAATGCATACAAAATACATAAAGAATATAATGCAATAAAACAGGGACGTATACACGCAATCTTCTGTGATATACTAAACTAATATATACAAAATAAATATACAAATGCTGCTAATAAAAAACAAAACAAAAAACGAATTGTCTGAAATAAAGCAGTTGAGATAAAAGTCAACGTTTAACCCTCCCCCTCCAATGTTTTTGACCCTTTCCAAACCCCAAAACTTGAGACATCGGGGGGGGGGGGGGGGTCTATGTAATGAAAGTTTATAAAGTGCTTTGAGACGTTATGGGTCCTTAGACCTTTTTTGATGTTAACGTGCTCAGCGATGCAGATGCTTAAGGCAGGGCTCGACAAACCCCGGGCACCAGGTCGCATTTGCACCTGGGGCATCCTGTCTCCGTGCGCATGTCACCCTCCCTAATTATAATCAGGTTGTCTATGTACCTTTTTGATAATGCTTCAATTGTATGGGCCTGTTATTAAAAGTGGTCTCATCCTCCCACAACACCATAAAAATATTTGCTACAGTCTGTGCAAAACAGGCATCCATGGCAAGGATTTGTAAAAAAAATTTGGTTATACCAAAAATTATTTTTGGCCAAACAATTCTAATGCATCCAAAAGAAAATTCTTATGTAAAACTTGAAGGTCAGATCCCATCAAGGGCCCATTCAACCGACTTAATGGCATCCTGATGGCTGATTATGCTATACAATGAGCCAACATCTGCCGTGACCAAAAGACTATTGACATTGGCAGGCGTTGATTTAATAATTTGGATACATTGGCATGCTTGGTGTCCTTAAGGTAAGCTGTAGTAGTGGATACTAGCGATTTGAGAAAGTAGTCAATATATTGACCCAGTCGTGCAGTTACCGTGTCAATACCATTGACTATGGGTCTTTCTGGCGGGTTCTGGGCATTTTTATGGACTTTGAGCAAAATATATATACTCACGTATAGGTCGACCAGAATATAAGCAGATGCCCCTAATTTACCACAAAAAAACTGGGAAAACCGTATTGACTCGTGTATAAGCTGAGGATGAGAAATGCAGCAGCTACTGTAAGTGGAAGAGGGTCAACAATGCCCATCTGCAGCTGCATCCCTGTGTCCTGTGCATGCCTACCTGTGCAGATCTCCCTGTGTCCCTCTGTAGCTCTGTGTGCCGTTTTGCACCGATCAGCGTGTCCTAAAAACATACGGTGGCCATTCCAGTATTCAAAAGCCGCGCCGCCTCCTCGTCTGTGATAGGCGGAACACTCAATTTCCCAGCAGTCAGTGTTCTGCCTATCACAGACATCTGCTCATCCTCATACCACGGGCGAGGATGAGAGGATGTCCGTGATGGGGGGGGGGGGGGGGAGAAACACTGACTGCTGGGAAATTGAGTGTTCTGCCTATCACAGACGAGGAGGCGCGGCTTTTGAACACTGGAATGGCTGCCGTCTGTCTGCATGACACGCTGATCAGGTAGGCAGACGGCGGCGACTTGAGTATAAGCCGACGGGGGGCACTTTCAGCCCAAAAAAAAAAAGGGCTGAAAATCTCGGCGTATATACGGTAATGTGCCTCCTACATGCGATGGGGTCCAGAGAAAATGTACCTACAGGTAAGCCTTTACTTCCACTTTAAGGACTCCACTATTTTTACCCTGCTCTATAAGAACCTGCAGTTCATTCTTGTATTCAAATACTGGGTCATTGGTTAACACTTGGTAAGTGGATCAATCTGCCAATAATCTGTCCATTTCCGCTTTATAGAAGGCTTTACTCATGAGACATGTGAGTAGCCATTTGGCTATGTATTTTAAACGGAATTTTTAATAAAATAGCAGTATTACGCTATGTAGTTTGTTCTTGCTCCTTTATATGTATTCCGCCTGAGCCACCTGAGAGGAAGAGCACCTATCACCATCTCCCGATACATCAAATGTGAACAGGCACATACCTGTACAAGCTCTATTGACTCACTTTTTAGGTAAAGTAGTCAATTTTAATCTGGTAAGCAGCCAGCTGATTTTTCACTTTTGGGTGATTAGAAGAGGATTCTTTGTGGTGAAGGGTTTCACAGCTCTGCAGACAAGATTGGTTTTGATTAAGTGAAAACTACACAGTATAAGAAGATTTTCTCACAAATCTATATGGAGGGGTTCATCCACCCCAATGGACTTTACATGTGCCACTAATTGTTGTCTTTAGTGTGATACTATTGAGGAATCTGTGTGGATATATGTTGGAGTCTATTGAATATTTTATGTGTATGGTTGCATGGAAATATATTGTTTATATACACTTTTTTTATGTTAACTGTGGGGTGTATGTAGGTCACATGAAATATTGATACACGTAGATATTGATTTATATTCACTTGAATAATGGAGAGAACTTGCACTTATAACTAGTTCTAAAAATACTTTTTATATATAATTTTTTTATTATATACAATTTTTGTACACTATTGGTGATCATATATCAATCAAAATATAATAATTTTTAAGGCTTTACTCATGACTACGAGCCCACCACCCTTATCTGCAGGACAGACCACTACTCTCTTGTAGACACACGGGTCCCAGAGACAGCAGGGACCATTCGGATTGCATGAGTCGTGCATGCACAGTAGGGAACCGGAAAGTGAAGCTGCAAGGCTTCCTTTCCTAAATCCCTTACTGAAGATGGCTGCGGCAGCAGCATCCAAGGGACGGTTCGGCCTCGGGTGCTGACATTGCTGGACCCTGGAACAGGTAAGTGTCCTTATTAAAGTCAGCAGCTGCAGTATTTGTAGCTGCTGACCTTCTTTTTTTTTTTTTTTTTTTTTTTCCCTGCAGAACTTTCGCTTTAAATCTACAGAATCTCTAATATATTTAGCTTTCTTCTTCTCCTGTATTTCCTTATCCGTTTTTAGTCATTTTTTTTGTTTTTAAGTTCACCGGACAAGTTGGGAACGTCCGGTGATTCCTGGTAAGGTTCCATTTTATTTTTGAGATCTTCAATTAGTTTATCTAATAATTTCATCTTCCTTTGTTTCCTAACTAGTAATGGATCAAGCAACTCCTGACCCGTTTTACAAAAAACTTTTGCATTTCAAGTATGGACTCGTCATCTACAAGCCCATCATTAGGTGGGATATCCCACCTTAATCTCCTAAGGATTCACTACATTTTAGTATACTGTTCAAACGATGTGATATCCCACCAAGCTTTAATTTTCGTTTTAGACATAGCCCAGTTTTTTTTTTTTTTTTTAAACCTACAGATAACAATTTAAATCTGAATTTTATTTTTGGCACCTTTTTAGTGCACGAAAGGTCAAGAAAAATGCAGTCCTCAGTCTCTATCCATCTCTTGTAGCATGTCCTCAGTGTCTTACTTAAACACTCTGCTAAATAGTATTATCAACATTTCCATTTGGTGCACCTCTAGCAGACATGATAAAAAAGATCAGATGCAGCCTCACCAGTGTCTCTGGATGCAGCCTGCATGTGCAGTTTTCCCGGATCAGAGTGGCAATCTCCATGCGTCATGAAGCTGGATTTAAATGGCCAGGGCTGCAGTAACAATGTTCCACCTCCTGTGATCACGTCACACTGATCCAATGTCACGTCATTGGATCAGTGTGCTGTCTATCATAGGAGGCGGTCCGTGCAGTTCAGCTCCATGACACAAGGAGGCAGGGGAGGACTGGGGTGCGCCAGGATGACACCCCCTGCAATGGGCAGCACCTGGGCAGACCCCGCCCCTTTCCGACTTCCATTATCGTCATTTTATTTTTATTTTTTTTCAGCCGATACCGAATAAGCATTTTCGGCCGATAATTTTCAGTGGCTGAAATTTCGGTGCACCACTAGTAAGAGCCCCAGGGTACGCAAATCTGTGACCTCAATTAAAAAAAAAAAAAAAATAGTGCAGCATATCATGTGTCAATATGGCAGTGGGGTAGAAAGCAAAGGGGAAGTTGGGGTTAAGTCAGGAAGGGGCAGGGGTTAGAATGGGAGGGGGGAGAGGGCAGAGGGAAAGCGTAAAGAAGGGCTTTAGGTTAAGGAGGGTACAAGGGGTCCAAATCTATTCTCAGGCCTCTTTCACACCTATGCATCTTTTTAGTGCCTTTTCAGTTTTGCAGAAACGCACTACAGTCCATTTAAAGCGGAGCTCCACCCTAAAGTCGAACTTCCACTTATCGGATTATACAGGTATATGCACCCGCTTCTGGGACTAGCATCCCCGCCCATATCCGAGGATGCCCCGTTGTGTCCTGGGAACTGTGTTTCCCAAGACACAACGGGGACCAATAGAGACGTGCAGCACGACTCGCGCATGCGCAGTAGGGAACCGGGCAGTGAAGACGTTGCGTCTTCACTTTCTGATTCCCTGACGGAGGATGGCGACGGGGCAGCTTTCTGCCGACACCGCTGGAACCTGGAACAGGTAAGTGTCCATTTATTAAAAGTCAGCAGCTGCAGTATTTGTAGCTGCTGACTTTTTTTTTTTTTTTTTTTTTATATTTTTGGTGCGGGTGCAGCTCCGCTTTAACATGATTTCCTATGGATGTAGTTCACATCTGTGCATTTTATGGAAAGAGCCAGGAGTTTTCTTCTGGTTTTTGGTTCTATAGACTTCAATTGTTTAAAGATGTGTATTGAAAAAAACGCAAAATGCACCTGCAATATGCAACCTTCACAAGTGTGAATAAGGCCTTAAACCTAGTATAACGGATTAGGCTTCGAGACTGGATCTGTGGGGCAGTGAGTCATCTCCAACAACCTCCATTATGGGAACAGGTCCCCACGCTTAAATTTATGGACTAAAAAAAAGTGCTAGGAGGAGACCCCCCCCCCATTGTACTTGAGAAACAGAAAAAAAATGCAAACTGCTTTTGGGATAGTGGCATGTAAGGAATTATTGAACAAAATCAGACAAAAGCAAATTGGCTAAAAACATGCAACACACTATGGGGTTGATTTTACTAAAACTGGAGAGTGCAACATCCTGGTTCATCTGTTCATGGTAACCAATCAGCTTGTTCAATTAAGCTTTAACAAAAAAAAAAACTGGCTGCTGATTGATTTCTCTGCCAAAGGGACTAGAAGTAATAAAACCGTAAGAGGTCATGTAGTCACAAACCATATATAATGCAAGGGAAAATTAAGGTAATACTCCTTGGTGCAGAAAGGAACCATTGTTACAGTAGTCACTCTGCGACTGGAGAGTTCCACCAGTAATAATGCATGGCACCTCAGTGATTTACTTGGTTCCTTGCAGTACAGACACCAGACAAAGGATACTGGTGTTCCCAGCTGACAGCCAAATGGGCACAACAAAAGTGCGGTTTAGAAATCGCCAGAAATGGGCAATGAAGAAAAATAGTCCAGCGTGGTAGAGGTGGGTAGTCCTCCAGCCACCTGGAAGCTCAAGGCTTGAGACCACTGTGTCCTGGGTGCATTGCTCTTTGGGCTGAGTTTTTTTATTTTTTTTTTTTTTTTTGGCTTTAGCGGTCCAGGAGTGCACTGAAATTTAGATGAAGTCGATTGCTGAGATCCACAGATCTGCAGGAATCTTCAGGCCCCTGGTCTGCAAGCAGTGTCAGAGTTATTTTAAGAGTGGTTGCTTCATAATGGATATCGTGGTAGCATAAGTACAGCCAAGCAATGGGGAGAATCAAGACGCCAAGTGGTTCCACCAAGAAAAAAAAATGGCTTAAAATTCATAAATTGGAAAAACTTTTTTTTTTTTTTTTTTAAACTCACCTCGTAATGTCTGTTGCTAGGGGGTCCCTCGTAGTCTACCTCTTTCAGTGCCCGGGCACCGACATCACTTCCCCTCGGCGCAGTCTGTCATCTGTGACACGTGACAGGTCCCAGATGACTGCACAGCGCTGTGAGGCCACAGCTGGGTGCCCACAGTAAGAATGCCGAGCGGAGCAGGGATCAAGGGGGGCTTCATTCCCCCGCATCGCTGGACCCTGGGACAGGTAAGTGTCCGATTATTAAGTCAGCAGCTGCAGTATTTGTAGCTGCTGACTTTTTTTTAGTTTTTTTTTTTTTTTACTTAGGGGGTACCCCACTTTAAGAGCTATGGGTGGAAGTGACGTTTTGATGTCGCTTCCGCCCAGCTATGGTATGGAGATGGGTGGGGGCCATCCAACCCCTCCACCCCCCCCCCCACTCATCTTAATAACCGTGCACAGAGAGGACCCTATCGCCATCCCTGCCACTGCCGACGGCTTCGGTAAGCGGCGGGAGGGAGGTGGCACCTCTCCCGATAACTGTGATCTTGCGGCGAATCTGCCGCAGAGACCACTATTATCGTAAACACGACCGGCTCCTGAAGAGATGGATATCTCGGGTTGTGGCAGCAGCTGCTGCCGTTACCAAGATATCAATCTTCAAAATGCTGGCGTATATCTACAGGAGTCGGTCGGCAAGTGGTTAAAGAAAAAAAGTGCTGGGGTTTGTATGTCTCTAGGAGACTCTTGTGGAACAATAATAAAAGCATATTTTATGGTTACAAGAGCCCGAGTTTTTTGTTAAATGACGCCGCGGACAATTTATTCTGGAGCCCCTGACATGTGTGACCCCCCCCCCCCTGTGTGGTTTTGAATCCCACTAATACAGTGGCAGGGCAAATGATCAGTTCAGGAGGCAGGCAAAAAGCATGGTCATTTAAGAGGCCGAGGTCCATTCACGTGAAAGGCAGAAATGTGGTTGGCAGAGGCATAGTGGATAAACAGTCTGGGTCATGCACAGAAATGGTGGAAACCTGAAAAATATCTTCACTTTACATTTACTTTCACTATTGGTGAAGTGTGTGATAGATCCGATAGCACTCTCCAATAGAGGCCTGGCTGGGAGGGACATTGTAGTATCGGGTGTCAAGGCAAATTAATTTGCTTGAACATACCCAAATAGGCTGCAAACCCCCAAAAAATTTGGTGTAAGAGGGAGGCTATTGGGGAAGTGCCTTTTCATGAAGTCTGGCTAATGTATTGGAGCAAATTTTGTTCAGGGGCATGGCCATGCGGATAAGGAAGGGCTGTAATAACCTCCTTGACATTTTAGATGTGGGATCTTTGTGTGCACTTCATATGAATTGAACAGTGCTAGCTGAATCAAATAAATGGTGACTTACGGTATACCAAAAACCATGATCTCCTGGTGGCCAAGTAGAGCTGCATCAGCTGGATTCATTTCCACCCCCCCCCCCCCATATGATTATTCCTGTACACATTTTAAGGGACATGGTCTTATCTGAAGTTCCACCAAGGTGTCGTCATGCTTTGTGGAAAGGATGTAGATATCTTTTATTTTTATCTCTCCTCCTTTAGGGCTAGTACCTCTTCATTCTGCATACTGTCCCCCCCTGTTTCAATAACGCGGTGACCAGTCTCTGTGGAAAGCCATTGCAGTTGGTCCGTGCTGTCCCAGAGGCCAGTCTTCAGGTAGAGATGATGGAAGTAGGAGGCTTGTGTAGAAATGATCTACATATAGGTGGTAACCCTTCCCGAACAGCGGTTCTATATGTTGCCATACGCTTTTGCCACTTGTCCCCCATATAGGTAGGGCATCCGGGGGGGGGGGGGGCGTTTAGCTGGCTTTCCTTTCCCTCATACATTTTGAAATCGTAAGTATAATCCATGGCCCTATTGCATGCCTTGTAAAATTTTACCCTATATTTGGCCTGGTGTTTTTTTTATTTTTATTTTTTTATCAGAAGTATTGATGCCAAGTCATCCAGTGAAGTGGACTTGGGATTCACCCACACAAATATTTATTTTGGGGGTAAGCCTTTTCTTGAAGCTAGAGCAAAAAAAAAATTAATAAGGGGCCGAATTTTGAATAATTTGTCATAATCGGGATGATTTTGAGTGAGGCGGTGGGCAATCTTAAAGGGTTTTAATATAGGCAATTTTTATCCCAATAAACCCCTTGGATTCCACCCATGGTGTGTTCCTTTTTTCATATTTGGGCCAATCCTTCTTTGGAGATCCGCGGACTAACTCCCACGGCCGTGGGGTCCATGAACCACTACCATCAGTGGTAAGTCCCGTGTTCACCTTCACCTGGAGTGAACAACTTCTACATCTGAAGTTTGGATATTAGCAGTGGTGTGATCGAGCTGTGTCGGGGGACAAAGGCCCTGGCTGGGTATTAGCCACATGCGTTTCCCCTCCTACAGTCTGGTAAGCCTGCAATCTTCCTGGTGGTGGGATCACTACAGCACTTGTCACTTATTTTTGAATCCCTGAAAAGTCACCGCTTACAACACATGGAAGTTGCACTTGATTGAATATTCAATCTACTTGGACATTCTGCTATTTAACCATTTTACTTATTGTGTATCACCTGTTTGTTTATTTGACTGATTATGCCCATGATGGACATTTAGTAGTCTTTATTACCTCACTAGTTATTTCGTTTATATTTATTGGGTGAGACTTATTTACTGTCATTTATATACTTTTCCATTTTTTTGTCACAATATTGGTTGCCAGAATCACTGTTATTTACATATATCCCCCATTATTTAGCGCAGCCTTGTCTTTAAAATAACAAACATGCTATACTTACCACTGTGCAGCTCGTTTTTTTTCAGAGTGGCTCCGAACTTGGTCTTCTGGGGTCCCTCGGCGGCTGTCTCGGCTCCCTCCCGCAAGGACTCCACAACTTCATGCGAGCTCCCTCGCATGGTGTGGAGTGCTTGTGGGCACGCTCCCGTGATACAGCTGGCGGTCGTAGCCGCTCACTATCACTCGGCCCGCCCCCTGGCGCGCCGTGTGATTGACAGCAGCACGAGCCAATGGCTGCGCTGCTTTCAATCCATCCACTCTAGCCAATCAACGGCCAGGGTGAGCGGTGAAGAGGACGTCGGGGGCGAGCGCGGGACTTTCGAGGGGTCAGGTAAGTATAACGGGGGGGCGGCATTGTCGGATGTTTTTTTCACCTTAATGCATAGAATGCATTAAGGTGAAAAAACTTTTTACCTTTACAGTCCCTTTAATTGAATGTGGTAATCTAATTTTCGTAATTAAATATAGGCTTCGTCTTCGTCTTTTCAATAGCTGTGCGTGCTGTCATATACAGCCCCTCCCCCCTGTCCAGTGAACTTTGATAGACAGATCACCCATCCAATCCTGGAACGGGTGATCGGTCTATCAAAGTGCCTGGACAAGGGGGGAGGGGCTGTATATGATGGCGCGCACGGCAGGGAACACAAAGCTATTGAAATGAAAGCTTGATGTTCCTGGCGCTGTAATCAAACAGGCAGCGGCTCTCCTCTTTCTGCGCTATACGACACCCCTGTAATGGGCGGCACCTGGGGGTGGAGTTTTGGCCCCACCCCATTTTCGGACCCATTATCGGCCATTTTTCTCTTTTGGAAAATGCCGAAATTTCGGTGCATCCCTAGCATGTGTAAGCTACAGGCCCTGGCCCGTATGGCCCCTGCCTCGTTGTGGATGGGACACCCCATTACTAGCATCTGGGAATGTTGCCCTGCTTGTGCTTGCCACTGCACAAGCACTTGCAGAATTGCTGCTGGATGCCTGCCTATTATCTTGGAGTACTGCGCTACTGGTGGATGCAACAGGATTTATTGCGTTGCTGGTGGGTGCCTGCGCCTCTAAATCTTCTGAGCCTTTTTGTTAGGATTCTGTCCTCCTCAGTTTCCATTTCAGAGCCACTGCTTTCTACTGGCTCATACTCGCTATCAGAGTATGATGGAGAGAGTTCCCTTCTACTCTTGTCCAACATGCTCTGGAATATTATGGATAGCCTCCTCGCTGCTGAATAATTTTTTATCCATGTTGACAGATGGTGATTACTGGGACAGACATGCGCCAGTTGTCTCAGTGTAGGGACACTAGCTGAGTGATCAGCGTGTAAAAAAAATCAAAACTCGCTGATCCCCGGTTGGCAGCACAGATTCTCTCCTTCTCACTGACAGGCTCTGTGTGAGAAGGAGAGCCGATTTGCCGTTTAAAACAGCTCTGTTTACATTACATGATGGCTGTGATTGAACACAGCCAGTATGTGATCAGGGGGGCTAATCGCTGAGCCCTTCTGCCGAGCAGTGTTGCACTGTGTCCAGGGAACACAGGCACACAGTGATTTTTGCGGCTGCGTGGGCACGCTCCTTCAGAGGGATGGTCAGGAACGTCCACCTGGCCGTTTTATATGCAGTGGCCGGGTGAGAGGAGATGAATTACTCTTGATGATTCTAATGCCTGGATTAAGGATTTGTGGTTTAATCCACCCATGAACAGTTTTTTTTTTTTTTTTTTTTTTTTTTTTTTCTGAATTGCTTGCATATTTTTCACAAGCTTTTATTGAAGTCTTTATAGTGACAAGTATTTTGAGTGACCTTTTTAACTTTTCTGGTTTTATTTTCATTACCTTTTCAAACATGCATATCTTCATGTGAAATTACTGACTTCTGTTCAACATTTTTCTTTAATTTGGATATTTTAAATCTGTACACTGAATAAAACGGTAATCTGTCACTTGTCCAGTAAATCCATTATACTTATCATTGGTGTTCATATATAATTTTTTTATTTCAGTTTATGGAAAATACAACAAAAGGTGTGAGACCTAAACACAATAAGAATTTTAGTGGGTGATTTATCCACTAGACTCCCTTTCAAAATAGATTTTCACTTTTTGGAAATGTACTATATTTTTGTATTGGAAGTTTGGTATTCGAACCATTTGCTCAAAATAAAATTAACAGGAATTGAGCTTTAAATCCCATAAGCCAGGCAAAAAATAAAAATCTAGGGGCAATCTACATGATTTCTCATCTGAAATGACCTAAAAATATAAAGATTGGGTCAGAATGAACAAATATAGCGTGTACACACGAGACACCGTGAATACTTGGTTGTGCAAATGTTGTAGCTTTCTTACTACTACAGATCTGTCATTGATAGCAGGGTACTAGGATTTTGGAAGCCCTTGGCCAAATTAAGTTTTAACGGGGACACAGTATAAATCCTCAGAGCAGGAACAGAAATCTGAGCACAGTGCAGACACAAAGGAGAGCAGGCACATGGTGCGTACAAGCAAACGGATAAATACCATGTTGCCAGTTGGTTGTAAATGTCTGTCACCATGAGCTCCTGCACTTTTATTAATTATGGAACCTACATGTTTGCTTAGCTGGACAGATGGGGACTGTGCAAGTGTACACCAGACAGACTGGAACAGAGTCCCAACCAGGGACCAAACACTCACTGATGCAGACATCAGGATCAGATGCTGAAATCAATACAAAACAGATAGGATGAGAGTCCAAATCCAATACAGGACAGATGAGGATTGGCATGATAGAAGTGTCTAGCCTAAGCCATGGAACAGAGCTTGAAATACAGGGGGGGGGGGGGGGGGGGGGGGGTGGGGGGGGGGGGGGGGCGGGGGTCTCCCAGACTGGTAACCTCAAAGTAGAACTATAGGCAACCCTTCTTTTTATTTTATTTTTTTTTCATTTTGGCTAGCGTAAGGGAGGGCTATAACCGTTGAGATTTTTTTTTTCGCCAGCTGTGTCATTAGGGAGATTTTGCTTCACTTTCTGTCCCAAAGCCAAACAGGAAGTGATGAAACCCTGGCAAATTAAGGGAATTTCTTGGGGACACCTAAGTCACCAGAACAAGTGTCCCCATTGGAAGATTTTGGGATTTTCTTTTACTTTCAATGATGAGAAACAGGACAAATCGAGAGATGGCAATAAAAACTGTTAAGTGTTCCAATCCCTCTCTACTCAAAGTAAAAAAAGTTTAAAAAAAAAAAAAAACGATTTTTCAAGCCTGGGCTCACACTGTAGCGAACAGACATTGCATGTGATTCGCACGCGATCACATGTGATGTTTGTGCAATGTGAGTTCAGTCCTACAGTTTGTAAGACTGAACTCTCATTGGATTCGCACAAGAGGTGCAGGGACTTTTTTCCCAAGGTGTCTTTCAGGATAGCACGAGAGATCGTGACTCCTCCCAACAGTAACCAGGAAACGCCTCCTTTCTCCAGTTCTTTAAAGGGAGGCACCTCCCTACCATCCATTAGTTTGTGTCTCCTCCGGCCCGGAGGGAACATCTGTGGGGGAGGGGGGGGGAGCCATGGTATCTTGGGTGCTCCGGAGGGACAGGGGTTCCTCTCCATTATTTTCCCCCTCCCTTTTTCAAAAGACCTCAGCCCTCCTAGTTTACCCAGGGTTCTGCGGTTTTAGGTCCGGGCTCCTCTTCCTCTTTGGTGAGCCGCAGTGGGATCCAGCCGACCCACTCTGCTCCGGCTAAGCGACGGCTGCGCATGGACTGCCGAGAAGAGTCTCGGAAGTGACCCCAATTAACGGTGGGTCGGCGTAATTTTTGGCGGCCGAACGCAGGGTTGTTGCTGGCACCTATTTCCGGATGCGAAGCGTAAAGCCACGAGTGAGGCGCTGCACACCCGATATGGAGGACGTGGCGGGCTCTGGAACGGTGGGGACAGGTGCCAGCAACGCCCAGGTAGGGGGCAGCTTAAATCTGCCCATTCCTTTACTTGGGGTTTCTGGTCCACCCTTTCCCCCCTGGTGGCGGGGTCCTGTCTGGTCACTTTAGTCTGTTTATACCCTTCTTCTTTTTTTTATTTATTTTTTTTTAAATGCACCTTTGGGTGGTCCACAGGCAGAGACTGGGTCTCGGCAAAGGCAAAAGAGATATTTGGGGGGCACACCCTAAAAAATGCATAAAGATGGTGCTGCCATAAGACCATACAACAGAACAAACATTACAGCGCACACATGCAAAACTGACATTTAAATAGCCTTGCTGGAGGTAAATGTCAGTTTTGCATGTGTGCGCTGTAATATGTTTGTTCTGGGTCTCGGCAAAGGCCTCCTGTCGGGTTTTTTGTGTTTTTTGTTTCCTCTCTTTGGCCAAAAGCTCTGATTCAGGTAAAAGGAAATGCCCCACATGCAAAGCCAAAATGGGGGAGAATAAGGGGGAAAAGCCTTATGCAGCACTTGCATTGCTTCCTTGGTCAAAGAGGAATCGGCTTCAGTCGATGACTTGGTTGCCTCAGTAAAAAAGGAGCGGTTTGCCACGATCCAGCCATTCTGTGATTTGTTGGTCAATCCAACGGCTAGTCAGCCTTCCACATCCTAGTCTTCCCAGGTTTATCTTTCTGTCTCAAAGAATCTTTCAGAAGGCCCTTCTACCAGGCAATTGGTCCGCACAAAAAGTTGAAGGCAAAGGCGGAATCCTTTTCCATCCTTCTACGCTAGCCGAAAACTCGCAATGACATGACCCTGGGGGTAGGTTGAAGCCTGCAAAATTTCTTTCCGCAGTGGTCAGCCATAGCATCAAATCAGTTTATACTGACCACTCGTTCTCAGAAGAAAATGTGAGAAAAAATTCTGTTGCTGCTCTTCTGGAGGCACTTGAATCGCTGCATCAGCTCCTTTAGGCCCCTTTCACACTGGGGCGGTTTTCAGGCGGTACAGCGCTAAAAATAGCGCCTGTATACCGCCTGAAAAAACCGGCCCCATTCACTCCAGTGTGAAAGCCGGCGGGCTTTCACACTGGAGCGGTGCGCTAGCAGGACCGCAACAAAAGTCCTGCTAGCTGCATCTTTGGAGCGGTGAAGGAGCGGTGTATTTACCGCTCCTATACCGCTCCTTCCCATTGAAATCAATGGGAAACCGCAGGGATACCGCCCGCAAACCGCCGCTGCAGCGGCGCTTTGCGGAGGTTTTTAACCCTTTTGCGGCCGCTAGCGGGGGTTAAAACCACCCCGCTAGCGGCCGCATACCGCGGGTAAAACGATGGTAAAGCAGCGCTAAATATAGCGCTGCTTTACCGTCGCCGCCCCGCACCGCCCCAGTGTGAAACCAGCCTTAATGAGGACTAATTGATGGCCAGGGCTTTTACTGGATCCTTTAGGGTATTCGTCACAAATCTTTGTGGGGAGGGATTCTGGGTGTGATTCATTATCTGCAGTTCAGGTCCTTGCCTTACCAAGGTGATGGTGGAAGCCCTAACTCCACTTCGTCTTCAGGGAATAGCAGTGATTCCTTATTTGGACGACCTACTATTCTTCGCCCCCTCAAGGGAAAGGTTGCAGGACAACTTGGCCAAAGCACGCAACCATCTGGAATCTCTAGGATGGATTCTAAATCTCCAGCAATCCTCCCTAAACCCGTCACAGGAGGTTTGCTTTCTGGGCTATCAATTCAGTAGAACAGAAGATTCCCCCCCCCCCCCCCCCCCCAATAGAAAAAGGACACGGTTCAGTGTCGATGCTGCAGACCAACCCAGCTAATGACTGTAAGGCAAGTTATGTCGGCATTGGTGTACTGACCTCAACAATGCTGGCTATTCAGTGGGCAAGACTGCACTTCAGGTATCTACAAACTTTTCTCCTGAGCTCAAGGGATCAAAGCTTAAGATCCCTGGACATGCAGGTGAAGATTCCAACCCTGGTGAAGAGGTTACTATGGTAGTGGAAGAATCAGGAGATCATATAGCAAGGGGTCTAGTTTGGGCTTTTCCAGTCGAAAGAAGACTAACAGACCCCAGCTCTTGGGGATCGGGGGCCCACCTAGAGGAAAACTTCCCCCCAGGAAGTTGGTCCAAGAAGGAGGCAACAAGGTACTCAAATTGGAGAGAGCTAAAGGCGATCGATTTATCTCTACTAATAAATTTGCGCAATATCTCCAGTTTCACCACGTTAAAGTGTTGACGGACAATGCCAAGGCTGTGGCTTATTTAAACAGACAGGGGGGCACAAGGAGCAGGTCCTTACAAGCAATGGAAATCCTGCTGTGGGCGGAGAAGCACTTGCTATCCCTGTCAGCAATCCACCTAAAGGGGACCCTGAACAAAGTGGTGGATTTTCTAAGCGGGCACGCCATTCAGGAGGCAGAGTGGTCTCTGAATCCAGAGGTCTTCAACAATTTCCAATATGTGGGGACCGCCAAAGGTGGACCTGTTTTGTTATACTCCTTGCAATGTACATCGATCACCCAGAGGGGAATGTGTTTCCCCCCCCCCCCCCCCCCCCCCCCCCCCCCCCCCCCCCCCCCCCCCCCCCCCCCCCAACAAAAGGAGTTGCACTTTAATTGAAGCTGATTGGCTACCATGCACAGTTGCACCAAATGTTGTACTCTCCAGTTTTTGTGAATCAACCCGTGTCCACACGCATGTGTTTTTGATCAGTAATTTGGAAGCTATTGGACATTTTTCTAAGACATGCTTATGATTTGTGTAGTTCATGCTGGCAAAACCACCACGTAAACTAGTCATGCTTAACTTGGCATTTACAATAAAAAGGAAATTGTGGGGAATTAACAAGAAAAATATTGACGTTGAAGCTTGGTGATCCAACTATTAAACTCCTGGCTCCAGGAGTCAACCCTGTGTAACCTCTGATAGATGACATCTCCGCCCTGACTAGGCAGTTGACATTGCCCTTTTTTAGCTCATTGTCCCATTTAAGATATGTAGTAAAAATTGTTACTGCTTTATTAGTAAACTGTATTTGCGAACGTCATGTTAATAAGGCTGTAAAGACTGTAGTACACAGGCACTTTTGGCATTCCTTGTTTTCTTTCTACTTGGCTGCTTCGTGTGTCAGTTCATGGGGTTGTTACTACTGTTTTTCTGTATCTAGTTTTGCAGGTGGGTGATGATCATTCCTTTTTTACATTGCACAGATTTGTCAAGAAATCCTAGTGTATGTATAGTTATGGGTAGAAAAGGAAGAGTTAAAACCCCTACCAGTTTGTTTTTCCTGTGTACCATTGGGGAATCTATTTGCTTCCTGTCCTAGCAAAGCAACAGGAAGTTAAAGGAAATCTCCCAAAGTAAGTATACATGGGTTGCGTTTTTTTTTTTTTTTTTTTTTTGTGGGTGGTGGGGGTGTTTTTTGTTTTAAGAGGTTGAACAAAAAGACAGACCCTCCCCCCCACATCAACACAAGCGATGTGGATCACCGCTCCACTTTTGTATACTGATCTAATGCTGGTTTTCCTGAGAGAACACCCATACTGAAATTCGTCTGACTCCTGCTGAACTGGCTGAATTTTGATGTGTTTATATCCAGCTTTAGATCTCCCTTGTGCAGGTGTCCACATTTGGAAGATTCCCCCTTACTACTTGTTCTAGGGTCAACGCAAGATTCTTGGTTTCCTCTCCTCTTTCTTTCTAGATGACAATGGTCACTAGTACAAATAAAGGGGGTAACCCTTCCTAGTAGGGGCACAGATGGCAATAAAAACTTGAGGGTGTTACCCTTCCTTATTCTATCCAAAACTAAAAATGGCTTTACCTAGAGATGTTCTTTGTTTACATTATTTACCTGAGAAAGATGCATAAAGATCAGGGTGGATTTGTTTTAAATCGAGTAAACTAGTAAAAAGGCTTGATTTTTTTATTTATTTATTTTTTTTAAATCCAACTTAATTTTAAATCATTATTTTGAAAGAGCAACTATCATCTGTTCTGCAGCGGCTCCTCTGACCTGTTGACTCACCGACAGTCTCATTCACCTTAATAGGATGGCTCGTGATGTGGCAGTGACACAACAAGGTGAGGGACATGGCGGCAGGTGACTGGATGCTCGCTAACAGGCATGCCATGATGGATCTGAAATGCCAGGCTTTAAATGTAAGGGCTCATTCTAGCTGGTAGTTGGGGAAACCTTAATTTCCTTTTTGAATAATAAAGATGTAGAATAAGCTGTCAGGTTAGTAAAACAGTGATATCAGAACCGAGTCAGTCATACAGTTTGCAGTGTACATAGATTTTCAAAACAATGGGATAAATAAATATTTCTGAACTTTGTTTTATCTCATGGTTACTGTGAAATTGTGTGACTGCATCAATGCATGTTCTTAGCTTGCAGAGCTTGGATTTATTGAATGAGTTTACCAAAAATGTAAACCTTGCAGAATACACAGCCTCATGCCACATAATTTAAGCTCCATGTCATGCTGAATAAACTAAATCATTAATGTATCCTAAATGAAAAGCTATATTTTAGATAGCTTTTTGGAGTAAAAAAAAAATTTAAAAATGAATTGGATAAAAATCAGAAAATTCTTCTTTTTTTTTTTTATCCACCCTGATGAAGATATCTTACATTCTGTTTCTTTATGCCGTAATAGCCCAAAAAAGGAACACCTTTTTTGAAGAAATGCTTGACATCCCCCAACTTTTACACAATGCAGAGTGTGCATTTGCTGCGCTCTAATGTCCCTTTCACACATGTGAACCGTATGTCCGTATTTCATCCATCCGTTTTCAGATGAAATATGGACATGCATGCATCCCTATGGGATAGCGGATGAACATCTGCTGACACCCGATATCGTCCGTCTCTGCTATGGTCCGATTCGGCAGACGGAGGAAAATGCTATTTTTCTATCCGTTTGCAGATCGGATGAACACGGACAGACGGTCCGTGTTCATCCGATCCCCAATAGAGGAGAGCGGAGATCTGACAGGGCGGTCCCTGCACAGTGTGACAGGGACTGCCCTGTCATCCACCGGCTCAGCGGAGCGATGCCTGCTGAGCAGCGGATGTTTACGGGGCGGATCATTACGGATCCGTCCCGTGTAAAAAGGGGCCTTAGGCTGTTTATTAGGTACTACCTACACAACTCTTCAGGCCAGGTAAACTTATCGAGCTGAGATGTAAAAGTGTTTTACAAAACAATGTGACAAACTTGGGTGCAGCCAGGTGCGTGCATGGCTGTGGATCTTGTGTACATGGCCTTGGAGGAGGTGGGCTGTCAGATCTTGGCTGTGATTGGGGGTTGCACTACATTGTTTAACAAATGACCCAGTCTGGCTTGTCTGTGGATACATATTGGAGACCTTTTGATGATCATGAAAGTCTTGCCTTAGCTGGGTGGCTGCCTCACTGAGTAGTGAGACATCTAGGCTTTCATGAATGACTCAAGTGCTGAGACCTGAGAGACCAAACTTACCAGCTTTTTGCACTCAGACACTTGATGTAACTCCATTTAGAATCTGAAAGGCAATTTAAAGGATCTAAAAGCATACTGCATTTGACTGACTTTTGTGTCTGAAGGCCATCTCTGTGCAATTCCTTTCCTTGACTTGGCCACATGTATACAGGCTTAGAGTAGTTTGTTACACATATACCTAGCACTAGTCATCATTCTCTATAATGTGTGGCTAAAGCTTTTTACAGCATACAGTATAAAGTTTTTTTGCTTTGGACATTCATACAATGGGAGTGGGTACAGTGGGAGTTTCACACAGCTTCTGAGTGAGAAGTCTTTGACACATCCAGTAATCTGTACTGCTTTATTAATTTTAGGATCCTTTTTTATATTTGGTGTAGTTGTGATCAGCCATGAGTAGCTATGTTTATTAGTGTATTTGTAACGTATGTACGTATGTATGTATGTATGTATGTATCTGAGTTGATGAGCCTTTCATTTCTGTATTTAGCATAGGATCTGGTGGAATCTGTGCATGTGATATTGATCTATGTATCATACCATACGTTAGTCATTTGTTTTTCCTTTTAACTAGTGGTCTGAAAGACACATCAGAGGTAGATGGGGGGAATCATTCCCACAGAGGTGTTGTGTTTTAACAGCAGGGACACTTCTGTGCCTAAAGATGCACTGATCAGTGCTGCCAGCTATAGTCGGTGGCGCTGATCAGGTGGAAATGTTCCAACAGGCTGGTAGATCATTGGATTGACTTCTGTACAACCAGCCTGCCCATACATGGCTTGAACCAACCCGTATCTGGATCCATGTATGGCCAGCTTTAACTAGTACTGGCTAGAATGATTATTAGGTTAACTTGTCTCATTGCTGTCTGCTGTTTCTCAAGCTAGCACCTCTTCTAGGTATTTTTAGAAAAGTAACAGCATAACGGAGAACTGCGAAGTTTATTAGGTGAATCTGGTGGAATTGGGAAATCGCCCCTCCACAATGTATTTCAGCAGAGCCGCTTGTATGCATTTTTAGAGCGACACCATTTTTGAATCCAAAAAACACGCCAAAGAAGCTTGTGTGCCAAATTTTGACACTGAGCCAGGCATATTTAGCATTTTTGTTTTGCCACACTTATTGTGGCAAAATTGTTTAATGTTTGGGTTGCTAAGAAAAATAGGCACCACGAGTGTCGCATGTTTTTGCTGTGATTCTGGAAGCACAAGCAGAATCGCACATTTCTGCCCACGATTCCAATACGCTCAGGTGCAAACGGGCCGTATTCTTCATCAGTATTATACGTGACATGTTGACCGTACAGGACATATGTTGCCTCATATTAGAAAATATCTGAACAAATGCCATAATGGCAATATTCCTGTAACAAAGGCTTCAGCTTAAATAAAAAAGCATTTGAAATTACACTAACATGTTAAGATTTTTATGAAGTTCTAGTAATTGTGCTTGCATTTAACTCAACAAGCTAAAAGCTTTATTTTAAAACAATGCTGGCAGTGGGGTGTTTTTTTTTTTTTACTGGGGGGGGGAGTTTGCAAGCAATGTTTTTTTTTTTTTTTTTTTAAACATACACTGACCCACACATGTGATGGTGTTTTAAATAATTTGCAGACATTCTCACTGGCTGGCCCATCATGGCCATAGATCTCAAACCAATACAAAAACTGGACGACAGTCGGCATGGATGATGGAGCAACCAGGGAGGTAGCAGCTCTCACTGATCTGAAGGGAAATTTACTGCAGGTCTTCAGAACTTTTAACATAATGCGTGAATATCTACAGTATATTCTGCAACCACAACCCTACTTTTTGTTTTGCTTTGACTGCTGACATCTTATTACTTTTTACACTTCCAGCAATACAAAGCACAGGATACATTCTTGTACATGGTACAGCAGGAACATATCAGGAATATGAAATGCTGCACTAACCAGCGCTTTAACCACTGGGCACTTAAACCCCCTTCCTAACCTTCCAACTTTTGGTGCTCTCACACTTTGAATGACAATTAGTCATGCAACACTACCCATATGAAATTTTTGTGTTTCACGGATTTTCCAGGGGGTGTGCTGGAGCAAGATTATGGGAGGACGTCTACACAGAATAAGCCGACCACGCTGTAGCCACCTTTCGGCTATGGCCCGGTCGGCAAGTGGTTAAGCTAAGTTTTGATGCATGTATGGCCAGGGAGGTTTTACAGTTGGTCTACCAATCCACTTCTTCTGTTGGGTTTTTATTGCTCGATCAGCACCACTGGCAATAGCAGGCAACACTGATCAGTGTATTCTGACAGCAGGAAAGTCTCCCGGCTGTCAGAATACAATAGCTCAGTAGGAGAAAGTCGAAATACATTGATCAATCAGCAAAAAACAGTCAGGGCAGTTGAACGAAAGACTCATGTAAGGGATGCAGGGGACCACACCGAGGGACCCTGCTGAAGTGTTGTAGAATATAATTTTTATAGTGTGTGTGTGTGTGTGTGTGTTCATACATTTTTACTGCTTTACAAAGCTATGCAAATAGGAAAAATGTGTTAATATTTTGTCCCATTTTTTCAGTCCACTATACCATCGGATTTCTTTCATACATTCCTTATGTTTTTTTTTTGTTGAAGTTCATGTGTTTTTTTGTGTGTGGTTTTAACATGTCTGAGCGTAACCACTTTATAAGGCAGAGACTGCTGCAGGGGCAAAATCCAGACTTGCGTGCATCTCATTTGCATGCTATTAACCCAGATCTACTGTAAATGAAAGCTGCTGAGAATGTAATACTGGTGTCACTCATTAACTATTCCACGAATGCTTACATTTTTGATCTGAAAATAGTTTGCACGCTTTATTTTTTCTCCCTGTGCAGATTTCTTTAAAATTTTATGCAAAACACAATTTCTTGATCATATATTTGTATATATGTTATGAAATGTGCAACTTGTAGCTCTTTCTTCTACTTTAAAAAATGTTGTTGTGTGTTTTTTTTTTTTTTTTTTTTTTTTAGGCAAACCCTTTTCATTGCTTAAAATAGGGATTTAAATAAAGGTCATTCCTCTTTATTATCCAGATTGATTGATTGGTAGGCAGATTGTTTTGGCAGCACAATGTTTGTATGCGTTCTATCAGAATTGCATATCTATTCTGAGGTAGATGGAGAGATTGTATAAATGACGGGTGGGAAGTTTAAATTTGAGAAATTTATCGGATCACAAATGATAGATAAGCAATGGCGCTTATTATGTGCTATTCCAAAAATGTACTTGTGCAAAATAAAACCAAAACCATGCTTGACCAAGACATCTGGGAAAGCTGCTTGAATTGAGGGTTAAATACAAAAAAAATCCAATTCTGTTAACCCTCCCCCCCCCCCCCCCCCCCCCCCCCTTTTTTTTTTTTTTTTTTTTCCTCTAAGCTACAGAATTATCTGGCAGCCTCTAGTGCTACTATGCATGCCAGTGACAGCCTCACTTCAGTGTTCTACACCAGAGAAAAATGTGCCCCATTTAAGAATGCAATATAAAATATTAATATGTTGAATAAGTGAAGCAGTAAGCAGCCTACCCCATCCTCAGAAATTGTACTTCTTTTTTTTTTTTTTTTTTTTTTTTCTATCCAGTAATATGGAGATTTTGTGTGTGTGTGTGTGTGTGTGTGTGTGTGTGTGTGTATATATATGTATATATATATATATATACATACACACACACACACACACACACACACACACACACACACACACACACACACACACACACACACACACACACACACACACACACACACACACACACACACACTATATAGTATCTCACAAAAGTGAGTACACCCCTCACATTTTTGTGTGTGGTTGGTAAGGTGAATAAGTCTGGCAGCAGCATTCATGATAGACTGAAGAGGGTGGAGCCTATGGAGAGGCAGGCCAATGAGAAGGAAGTTGCATTGGTCAAGGCGAGAGATAACAAGGGAGTGAATGAGGAGCTTGGTGGTTTCATTTGTTAAAAAGGGGCAAATTTTAGAGCTGTTACGGAGGTGAAGTCTACAAACATTTGACAACGATTGGATTTGAGGCTGAAATGACAAGCCAGAGGGAGGGGAGGGACTGATGGTTGCATTGTTTGATTTTAATGGAAAAGTCATGGAGGGGGGCACGGGGGGGTATTATTAATAGCTTAGTTTTTAGAGAGATTTAATTTAAGAAAGTGGTGGGACATCCATACTGAGATGTCCGTTAATAAGTTAGAAATGCGAGAGGAGACTGAAGGAGTGAGGTGAGGAGTAGACCGATTTGGGTGTCATCGGCGTATAAGTAGTATTGGAAGCCGTGGGCGGTTATCAAGTGACCAAGGGAGGAGGTGTAAATTGGCTGTCAGCTTGCCATTTAAGAGCAGAGCTCTGCACATTCCTTCCTTCCTTTGCCTATGAGAAGTGGGGGTGTGTGCCTTTCCTCCAATCGGCTGTCTTGGCTGTATGCCAATAATCCACTCCCAGTGCTAACCAGGAAGAGAATCTTTAACACAAAGAGCACTTTCTAAAGGATCTACAGTGCCTTGCAAAAGTATTCACCCCCTTGGCTTTTTACCTATTTTGTTACATTACAGCCTTTAGTTCAATGTTGTTTTTTTTTTTTTTTTTTTTTTTCTTGAAAGGCCCCAGAGGCTGCAACACCTAAGCAAGAGGCACCACTAACCAAACACTGCCATGATGAACAAGGAACTCTCCAAGCAAGTAAGGGACAATGTTGAGAAGTACAAGTCAGGGTTAGGTAATAAAAAAAAAAAAAAAAAATGGCACAACAACAAACATGCCAAGAAATGGCCGCACACCAAAACTCATGGACCGAGCAAGGAGGGCATTAAAGTGGATGTAAACCCAAATTTTTTTTATGTCATAAATGAAAGGAAATTGTATTCTCTACATTGAGCCCAGTCTTGCCACACAGATTTACTTGAGGCCTGAGCAATCCTCTTTTATTGTTCAGTTAGATTAGAAATCTTGAGAGTCTTAAACTTTGTCAAAACGCCCCCTTGTTGTGAGTGACAGGCAATAGCCTGAGACAGGTTAATCACCTGAGATATGTAATCATCAGATCACTGGATGTTCTACTCTGCCCAGCTCTGACTACATACATGTCCCCTAAATCACTTGTCTGTCTATAGTCTGACTGTTCACTGCATCCCATGATGAGAAACATCCAGTCAAAACACATTAAAGCTGGAGGGGAGGGGGATGTGATCTTTTTACACAGGATGTGCCGGTCTCAGGCTAGTGCATGATATGTAAATCACCTGTCACTCACAGCAAGGGGGCGTTTTTGACAAAGTTTTCAAGACTTTGTCAAGATTTCTCGGAGGATGGAGATTTCTCGGAGGATTGCTCAGGCCTCAAGTACATCTGTGTGGCAAGACTGGACTAGAATGAAAGGAAATATTAGTCTCTACATCATGACATATATAAAAAAAAAAAACATTTTGGGTTTACATTCTCTTTAATCAGAGAGGCAGCACAGAGACCTAAGGTAAACCTGGAGGAGCTGCAGAGTTCCACAGCAGAGACTGGAGTATCTGTACATAGGACGACAATTAAGTTGTACGCTCCATAGAGTTGGGCTTTATGGCAGAGTGGCCAGAAGAAATCCATTACTTTCAGCAAAAAATAAAATGTCACATTTTGTTTGGAGGAAGGTGCTCTGGTCTGATGAGACTAAAATGTAACTTTTTGGCCATCAAAGAAAACACTATGACTGACACAAACCCAACACATCACATCACCCAAAGAATACCATCCCCCATGGTGAAACATGGTGGTGGCAGCATGATGCTGTGGGGATGTTTTTTCAGCAGTCAGGACTGGAAAACTGGTCAAAGTTGAGGGAAAGATGGATGGTGCTAAATACAGGGATATTGAGCAAAACTTGTACCACTGTGTGATTTGAGGCTAGGACGAAGGTCCACCTTCCAGCTGGCCAATGACCCCAAACACACTGCTAAAGCAACACTTAAGTGGTTTAAGGGAAAATATGTAAATGTGTTGGAATGGCCTAGTCAAAGCCCAGACCTCAATCCAATAGAAAATCTGTGGTCAGACTTGAGCCTCATACACACGATCGGACCTTGGACCAACTTTCCCGTGGATTTTTGTCCAAAGGGCGTTGGCCCCAAGTTGGTATTGCATACACACGATCGGACTTTTTAGGCAACAAACATGAACGTAGTGACATTTCAACGTACTGACGACACTTCAAAAGAGGACGTTCGAATACTCCTGCGCCACCTTTGGTCAACTTCTGTATTGTTGTCTGATCTTTTGCATTGGTTCTGAACATGCGTGTTTGTACTTTGTACAAAAGTCCGATGATTTTGTGTACACACGGTCGGACTTTGGTCCATCGGACTTTTGTTGGCAGAAAGTTGGTCCGTTCGCACAGCCAACAAAAGTCCGATGAAACCTGGAAAAAGTTGGTCCGATGGAGCGTACACACGGTCGGATGTTGGTCCAAAACAGCTAATTTGCATGTTGTCAAAGTCCGATCGTGTGTCCGGGCCATTAGATTGCTGTTCACAAGCACAAACCATCCAACGTGAAGGAGCTGGAGCAGTTTTGCAAGGGGGCATGGACAAAAATCCCAGTGGTAAGATGTGGCATGCTCATAGACTTGTCCAAAGCGACTTGAAACTGTAATGGCCGCAAAAGGTGGCTCTACAAAGTATTGAATTTAGGGGGGTGAATAGTTATGCACATTGACTTTCTGTTATTTTGTCCTATCTGTTTGCTTCACAATGAAAAAAAAAAAAAAAAATCTTCAAAGTTGTGGGCATGTTCTGTAAATTAAATGATGAGAATCCTCAAACAATGCAGGTTGTGAGGCAACAAAACACGAAAAATGCCAATATACTTTTGCAAGGCACTGTATACCAAGACAGCAGATATAAATGTAAAACTTTTATATAGGGAGATTTGTTTCATCCCTGTATCATCTGAGGCTGTTCCCTTCTCTGGGTATATGTGAGGGTTTCCATCCACTTTTAATGGCTGTGTGTTGAGTTACTTGCAGATGTATTCCTAGCAATGGCAAGCTATAATCCCAAAACTGGCAGAGAAACTTGATTTTCTGGTTTTACAGTTGGGTCATGAAAAGTAAGTAAATCATGCTACAGACAGCAGATTTTGGTGTGTGTGTGTGTGTGTGTGTGTGTGTGTGTGTATAGGGCCTTCTGCACCAGCAAAGTAACTTCCTTATTTTGCTTTACCAACACCCCCCTTTCCCTTTCCCAAAAATTGTTGTTAGCGGTAATAATTCTGGCATTGAGTAGCTGTGTTTTGGTGCGTTAAAACTCAGGTTTAAAAAGAAACACATTTGTCCCATTTTATCTGCTATTAACCACTTCAGCTCCGGAAGATTTGGCTGCTGAATGACCGGGCCATTTTTTGCGATTCGGGACTGCGTCGCTTTAACTGACAATTACTTTATAAAGCATAGGAATACTTGCATACTAACATTTTTTGCTGGGTGGGCTACGACCACTACTGTTCCTACATTTCATGCCATTCCTATCTCAATGCGACCTGTAGTGATGTCTGGATTAACAGAAGGAATCTCAGCGCAGGACATGCTGTCTTGCATTCCGGAAAGTGTTGGATAGCAGTGGTGGCTATAGGTCATGAAGGAGCACTAAGATTTAACACGCCACCCACTGGAGCTCATGCTCTGTTTCTAAGCTGAGCATTTCCTCTCTATCAAATCTGAGCAGCCCATGTGACTATAGAGTCACACAGTGGTAAATGACAGCCCTACGCTCTCCCTCCTCACCAGCTAAACACAATGTGGGTGGGATATTGCATGTAGATTAATGGTGGCTTCACCTTCCTTTTTATTCTAAGACATGGGCTGAAGGGCCTGTGACTGGCAGAAATCTGCCCACGCCTTATTTCCACAAAAAAAACATTTGATTTCAAATCTATATTTGTATGCCAATTTAAAACAGTTTTTTGATATTTTTTAGTCTGTATTCCAAAGGCTATTTTGTTTTGAACTTGTGAGCAGTAGCAGAGAACTAGAAGCTTCTCCTGCTTATGTTTCCCTGCAGACAGGCTGGCAGGCAGACATACAGGCAGGTCATGTGACAGCTGTATATCGATTAGGAAAAAAGTACTTTTTTTTTTTTTTTTTTATTTATTAAAATTACAGCGCCATCCATATACAGAAATAGAAGGGACAATGTAAGTTAAACTGTGTGTGTGTTTTAGTATCACTTTAATGACATTGGCTGTATGTTTTGAGGTTGTCCTATTGCAGAATAAATTTGGGGCTAATCGCACGCCTCCCTGATGGCATGATAAGATGGATAAGTATCTACCTTTTTTATTTCTCAGCATTGAGGACACCATTGGTCCTGACCAAATCTCCAGCTCCAATTGCAGAAATGCAGCACAAAACTTGCAAGGAACCTCCACCATGCTTCACTGTTGCCTGCAGACCCTCATTATTGTACTAATCTCCATAGTTTCGGTGAACAAACTGCCTCTTGCTACAGCCAAATCTTTCAAATTTTGACTCGGAGCACCTACTGCCATTTTTTTTTCTGCACCCCAGTTTTTGTTTTACTGCATAGTTGAGTCGCTTAGATGTCCACGTCGGAGGTATGGCTTTTTGGCCGCAATTCTTGCATGAAAGCCAATTCTGGCCAGTTTTCTCCAGGCAGTAGATGTGTATACCTGGGTCCCACTGGCATCTGCCAGTTTGCTGATGGCACTGATGGACATCTGATGTAGAAGGGAAAATGCTTGCGTCTTTCATCTGCTGCATTAAATTTCCTTGGCCAACCAGAGTTCATTTTTTATTCTCCACTTCACAGGAGAATCTACCCCTTCCTGACCAGGCAATTTTTTTTTGCTATACGGCAATTTTTCCCCACGAATAGAGCTTTCTTTTGGTGGTATTTGATCACCTCCTGCAGCGTTTTATTTTTTGTGCTATAAACGAAAAGAGCGACAAATTTTTGAAAATACAATATTTTGTACTTTTTTGCTATAATATCCCAAAACGTAAAAAATACTTTTTCCTCAGTTTAGGCCGATATGCATTCTACATATTTTTGGTATAAAAAAAAAAAAAAATCGCAATAAGCGTATATTGATTGGTTTGCACAAAAGTGATAGCATCTACAAAATAGGGGATAGGTTTATGGGTTTTTTTATTTTACTAGTAATGGCAGTGATCAGCGACGATATTTATTTTTTATCGTGACTGCAACGTTACGGTGGACAGATCGGACACTTAACGCTTTTGTGGGACCAGTGGCATTTATACAGCGATCATAGCTAAAAATAGCCATTAATTACTGTATAAATGTCATTGGCAGGGAAGGGGTTAACACTAGGGGGTGATCGAGGGGTTGTGTTCACTAGGTGTGTTCTAACTGGGGGGGTGGGACTGACTGAGGAGACCGATCAGTGTTCCTATTTGGTAGGAGCACACGATCTGTCTCTACTCCCCTGAGAGAACTGGGATATGTATGTATGTATATATATATGTGTATGTATATATATGTGTATATATATATATGTGTGTGTGTGTGTGTGTGTATATATATATATATATACACATATACACATACACACACACATATACACATACATACACATATACACATACACATACACACACACCATACACACACACATACATACACACACACCATATATACACACACACATATATATACACATACACACATACACATACATACACACATACACATACATACACACATACACACACACACACATACACACACACACATCCCGGTTCTCGCTCTGTCACAAGCAATTGCGGGTGCCCGGCGGTCATCGCGCCCGCCAGGCACGCGCATCGGTTCCAGGGAAATGCTGCTAAAGCATCTTAAAGGGTCGACATACAGTTACGACTGGTCGCTCAGGGGAGCCAACCTGCCTCAGTATAACTGCAGCGGCTGGTCCGGAAGCGGGTAAAGGGAAAGCAGTTTACATACTTGGAGTACAGATGTAAAATCGTACAAAACGTTGATACCAGTTGTGGGTAAATCCACATGGAACCAAGATTACCCAATTTCAGAAACCTATTGGGCAAGAAGGTGTATTACAAAGTATGATCTGTTGGAGACTCTTGCACATTATATAGGCTACAAAACCGTAAAGTGAAACTTAACATAGAAAAAAGGTTAGTAAAGATTCTTGAAGAGGGTGTCTAAGGTCACAGTGGCCTAGCAGTGCCACTGTGGGACTCATCACAGCCAATTGGGACAATTGACAAGGGTGATAGTCAGTCAATGATCTGACCATCTGTAAATGGAAACGGCAACCAGTACAGTTGTTGGGTTTTCACCCTGTGTATAATTGCAGGTAATGGTCAGAATACCGAAACTTTTTTTTTGTCAGAGGATTACCTAGCCATGGTAGATATCCTCTATGGAGCGAAACCATTCAGGGATCGAAGGGGCACACTTCGATTGCCAGTGTCTGGGAATCCCAAATTTTGCTGCATTTGGCAGATTTTGGCAAATTTTTTATGTTTTTTTTGTAACTTCTCATGAAACAATCTGCACTGTGCAGGATGCAACAAGCAGGGGTAAGTTTCAGTAATTAGTTTGCAGACTTTGCCCTCAGTTGGTGCCTTTCTGAAACAATCTCACCATATGCGCAAGATGGTGCCCCGTGCTTGTTCACACCTCCAACACGAGTCCGAGGACCGTGGATACCACTTTTCAATGTTATTTTCAATGCTCACTGGTTAGACTTATTTGAAGCGTTTTTCCCACGGTGCTCGGGCCCTGTGGGGTTCCCCACATCTAGCCCCCTGAAGCCAGGAATGCATTAGTGAGGTAGATTTGGTTATTGGAGTTCCCAAAACAGACGGATTCAAAGGGAGTCATAGGTCTGAAAAAAAATACTGTTTATCATGAGGTATACACATAATTGTGCAGCTGTCGGTAAGTCCACAAGTAAAGGGGACGTTGACCCAAATCAGATTTTATGGAATCAAAGGGTTTTAGTGCTTCCGTAAAAGGGACGAGTGTTGATCCATGGGCGAAGCTAGGTGGATATCTACCCGGGGGGGATCTGGATTTTGGGTAATAGGCGTGAGTGGGCTGGGGGACAAGGATAGATCATAGCGTGTAGACGCTGTATGAAATGCTCCCAGTAGTGGATGCTGTTGTAAACAGTGCAGCAATTTCTTCCAGGGGATCCATGGGAGGAACTTGTGGGGCAATTTTTTATATGGTCCCCTCTAAGGTGACCTAGTCTTTCTGCACCCTATGGCAGTTCCAGTCTAGGATTCCAGCTAGGTGTACCCCCTAGAGATAGTTTAAAATATGGGAGACTGATACCCCCCACTCTTTTGGCTTGGGGTGGATGTCAAGGTTAATGTGTATTTTTTCGCTCTGTCCAAATGTGTGCATGATTGCAGTAGGTTGTTTAAAAAAATTGGCAGGGGAGTGGTATAGGCAAGGTATGGAAGTGGTATAAGATTCTGGGCAATATACAGTTGTGCTCATAAGTTTACATACCCTGGCAGAATTTATGATTCCTTGGCCATTTTTCAGAGAATATGAATGATCACAAACATTTTTCGCCATGGTTGGTGTTTAGCTGAAGCCATTTATTATCCATCAACTGTGTTTACTCTCTTTAAATCATTGCAACAGAAACTACCCAAATGACCCTTTTTTAAAAGTTTACATACCCCCGTTCTTAACCAGTTCCCGACCGGCGCACACAGATGTATGTCCGTAGAATGGTACGGACAGGCAAATGGGTGTACAGGTACGTCCCCTTAAATTTGCCGCTGTGCCATTGCTTGCGCGGCACGCGCCGGTCGGGACCTCCGTGAGTCCGATCGCGGGTCCTGCGGAATCTATCGCCGAGGGGATACCCGCGAACGTCTCACGGGGAGAAAGAATGGGGAGATGCTAAAGTAAATGAACATCTCCCTGTTCTGCCTAGCAACAGTGTCACTGATTTCTGCTCCCTGTGATTGATTGGCGCAGAGATCAGTGATGTGTAAAACAGCCACGCCCCCCACGGTTAGCAACACGCCCCTAGGACACAGTTAACTCCCACACTGCCATACAAATGTTCACAGTTCATTTGTATAGCACTGATTGCTGTATAAATGACAATGGTCCCAAAAATGTTTGCTGTGTCCGCCATAATGTCGCAGTCACAATAAAGATCGCTGCCATTACTAGTAAAAAAATAATCATTAATAAAAATGCCATAAAACCATCCCCTATCTTGTAAACGCTATAACTTTTGCGCAAACCAATCATGGCTTATTGTGATTGTTACCAAAAATACGTAGAATACATATCGGCCTAAACTGAGGGAAAAAAAAATGTTTATACATTTTTTTTTTTATTTTTTTTTTTTTTGGGGGGGGGGGGGGGGGGGGGATATTATAGCATGAAGTAAAAATGTGCTTTTAATTTTTATTTTTCCTTCAAAATTTGTCTTTTTTTTTTTTTTTTTTTTTTGCACTATCAAAAAAAAAACCTCCCAGGGGTGATCAAATACCACCAAAAGAAAGCTCTATTTGTGTGGGGAAAAAAAGGACCTCAATTTTGTTTGGGAGCCATGTCACATGACCACGCAATTGTCAGTTAAAGCGACGCAGTGCCGAATCGCAAAATGGTCCGGTCTGAAAGTGGTTAATACTGTGTTGCCCCTTTAACATTGAGAACTTTGAAGTCTTTTGTGGATGAGGCTCTTTACTAACTGAGAAGATAAAGCTGCCCATTCCTCTTGGCAAAAAGCCTCCAGTTCTGGAAATTATTGGGCTGTCTTGCATGAACTGCAGGTTTGAGATCTTCCCAGAGTGGCTCAATGATATTGAGGTCAGGAGACTGAGATGGCCACTCCAGAACCTTCACTTTATTCTGCTGTAGCCAATGACAAGTCGACTTGGCCTTGTTTTTGGATCATTGTCATGTTGGAATGTCCATGTACGTCCCATGTGCAGCTTCCTGGCTGATGAATGCAAATGTTCCTCCAGTATTTTTTGATAACATACTGCAATCCATCTTGCCAACAATTTTGACCAAATGTCCTGTGCCTTTTTTGTAGCTAACACGTCCCCAAAACATCAGCGATCCACCTCCATGTTTCACAGTAGGAATGGTGTACCTTTCATCATAAGCCTTGTTGACTCCACTCCAAATGTAGTGTTTATGGTTGTGGCAAAAAAGCTACGTCTTTGGTCTCATCATTCCAAATGACTTTGTGACAGAAGGTTTGAGGCTTGTCTCTGTGCTGTTTGGCGTATTGTAAGCAGATACTTTGTGGCATTTTGCATAGTAATGGCTTTCTTCTGGCGACTCGACCATGCAGCCCATCTTTCTTATTGTGCATCTTGAAACGGCCACACCTCATGTTTTCAGAGAGTCCTGTATTTCACCTGAAGTTATTTGTGGGTTTTTTTTTTTTTTGCATCTGGAACAATTTTCCTGGCAGTTGTGGCTGAAATTTTAGTTGGACTACCTGACCGTGGTTTGGTTTTAACAGAACTCTTAATTTTTCCACTTCTTGAATGGTTTGAACACTGGCATTCTCAATTCCTTGTATCCTTTTTTTTTTTTTTATTTATTTATTTTTTTTTTTATATGCCTTTCCTGTTTTTTTTCAGTTCAACTACCTTTTCCTGCAGATCCTTTTGACAATTCATTTGCTTTCCCCATGTCTTGGAATCCAGAAACGTCACTGCAGCACTGGATGAAAGATACAAGGGTCTGTCAAGAGTACAGAAACTCACTGACCTTTTTATATTCTTGATTGATGGTGATAAATGGCTTCAAACACTAACCATGAGTGAAAAATGTTTGCTCATTCATATTCTCTGAAAAATGGCCAAGAAATCCTAAATTCTGCCAGGGTATGTAAACTTATGAGCACAGCTGTATATTACCATTTTGAGTATGGCAGCCCTACCAAACCACGAGAAGGGCCTAGTTGTCAATCTTTTTTCAGGTCCTGTTGTATATTATTCAACAAGGGTTGGAAGTTAGCGTGGCAAGTATCTGCGACCGTGAGTCTAATTTCTAGGTAAGTAGTTGCCGAAGTGTTCAATTTTTTTTTTTTTTTTTAAACGAGTATGAGGCGTGTGCCCTAGATGGGATAGTCCGGATTAAGGACCTAGTTCCCTGCTGGGATCTCTGGTCCTGGCAATTCTTTGTGTTGTTGTGTTTTTATTTTATTTTTTTTCCTAGGCGGCCCTAGAGCGGGCGGCGGAGGTCACAGCTTTTCGTTGCAGGCATCTGCCCTCCTTCCTCAGCTCTAGCCTGCTCCAGTCCCTCCACGGACCTGTGCACTCGAGGTGGGCGGCCGAAAATTTAGGCCGCAGCCTGCTAGTCGGCACGGCCATACCAGACGCCTTCTTTCAGGGTGGGGGCTCTGAGGGCAACCCCCCCCCCCCTTTTGGAAGGGTTGGTTTTAAGTGGGCCCTCCATAGAACCCCCCCCCCCCCCCCCCCCCCGTGAGGGGCCTTAGTGGATGCCCCCCCCTCCCGTGAGGGTTTTCAGCCGGTGCCCCACCATATCGGCGTGAGCCGGCCGGCAAGCGGTTAAAGCAGTCTTACTTGACAGCATTATTTCACACCTGCCCACTTTTGCGCAGTACTGTGTGTGTGTGTGTGTGTGTGTGTGTGTGTGTGTGTGTGTGTGTGTGTGTACTAAATTTTCAAAAGTATTGGCACGCCTGCCTTTACACGCACATGAACTTTAATTGCATCCCAGTCTTGGTCCATAGGGTTCAATATGCAGTTGGCCCACCCTTTGCAGCTGTAACGGCTTCAACTCTTCTGGGAAGGCTGTCCACAAGATCTGGGAGTGTCTATGGGAATGTTTGACCATTCTTCCAGAAGCGCATTTGTGAGGTCAGGCACTGATGTTGGACAAGAAGGCTCTGCTCTAATTCATCCTAAAGCTATTGGGTTGAGGTCAGGATTTTGTGCAGGCCAGTCAAGTGCCTCCACCCCAGACTTGCGCATCCGTGTCTTTATGGACCTTGCTTTGTGCACTGGTCCAAATCCTTTGGAGGTGGGATTATGGTGTGGGGTCGTTTTTCAGGGGCTGAACTTGGTATAGCAAACTCTACAAGTGATTGTAAAGGCAGAATGTTTGTGTCAGGTCACCTGAGTCCAGGTGACAGATGCACACCGATTGGGTCCGGCGCACACTGCTAAGCTTGGTGGTTCAGGAAAGTAGCTCAACCTGAGCACCGACACAGATTGACCAGGGAGCTAGAGCATAGATTCCCCAGGACGCGGAGTCTAAGCCAGCAGGTTTTCACCAGGGTCCAGGTGACAGATGCACACCGATTGGGTCCGGCGCACACTGCTAAGCTTGGTGGTTCAGGAAAGTAGCTCAACCTGAGCACCGACACAGATTGACCAGGGAGCTAGAGCATTAGATTCCCCAGGACGCGGAGTCTAAGCCAGCAGGTTTTCACCAGGGCCCCTGATGGTGAGGATGGCCTTCTCTGCAGCTGACTCCAGGTTGCAGCCCCCAGGGTCTCCAGCTCACAGGAGGCTCTGGTGGATGGAGAGGAAGCGGCAGTGCAGGGCAACAAGGAATAATCAGGACAAGCCAAGGATCAGGGTAACAAGCAGAGAGGGATAGTCAGGAGAATGTGCCAAAGGTTGGGGCTACAAGCAGACAGGGATAGTCAGGGAAACGAGCCAAAGTTGGTACACGGAATCAAACATAGCATACTGCAAGAAACACAGGGGAGCCTGAACACATTATTGCTCGGGCAAGGCAGGCTTGCAGTGCATGGTATTAAATAGTGTTTACTGTTAGATACTAGGGTGGAGCCACACTAAGAGAAGATTACTTTTAACCAATTAAGCCCTGGACCAATTTGCAGCCAAAGGTCCAGGCCCCTTTTTGCGTTTCGGCACTGCGTCGCTTTAACTGACAATTGTGCGACGTGGCTCCCAAACAAAATTGGTGTCCTTCTTTTTTTTTTTTTTTTTTTTTTTTTTCTACAAATGGAGCTTTCTTTTGGTGGTATTTGGTCGCCTCTGCGGTTTTCATTTTTTCCCGCTATAAACAAAAATAGAGCGACAATTTAGAAAAATTCAATATTTTTTACTTTTTGCTATAATATCCCCAAAAAATATATAAATATTTTTTCCTCAGTTTAGGCCGATACGTATTCTTCATATTTTTGGTAAAAAAAACGCAATTAGCGATTTATTGATTGGTTTGCGCAAAAGTTATAGCGTTTACAAAATAGGGAATAGTTTTATAGCATTTTTATAAATTTTTTTTTTTTTTTTTTTTTTTTATTATGGCGGACACATCGGACATTTTTGACACATTTTGGGACCATTGTCATTTATACAGAAATCGGTGCTATTTAAATGCACCGATTCCTATGTAAATGGCAGTGAAGGAGTTGACCACTAGGGGGCAGGGAGGGGTTAGTGTGACGTGGTGAGTTTTTTACAGTAGGGGGCGTGGCTTTACGTCTGACGTCACTGATCGGCTTTCCCGATGACGGGGAACAGCCGATCAGTGACAGGGAGTGTAGGAAGCATGGGGAGAGGTTTGCTTACACAGACCTCTCCCCGTTCTTCAGCTCTGTGACCCGATCACAGGACACCAGAGGCAGTTGGGTCCACTGGTGCCCCGGTCACGGAGCTCAGCACTGGGTCGCGAGCGCGCCGCCGGCTGGGCACTTAAAGGAGGACGTACTGGTACGTGCTTCTGCCCAGCCGTGCCATTTTGTTGACTTAAATCTACAGGAGGCGGTCCTTCAGCGGTTAAACATGCAGGTGAGAGTGCAGTCCCTAAATCTGATAGACAAGAGGTAAGCAGACTGGGCATGAAACATTACTGTAGATTCATGAGTTTAACTTAATGCCTTGAGATTAAAAAAAAAAAACTGCTGCAGTCTCCCTCAGCCCCCCTAATACATACCTGAACCCCATCTCTATCCAGCGATGGTGCAGGAGAGACTCCCGGGGCTCTCCTCATTGACCGCAGCGGGAGCCAATGACGCTCTGCTGCTGTCTCAGCCAATCAGTCAGTGAGCCAATGAGAGGGGGTGGGGCCTAGCCAAGGCTCCATGTCTGGACACAGGGAGCTGTGTCTTGGTTCGGGTGCCCCCATAACAAACTGCATGCTGTGGGGGCACTTGTCAGGGGGAGGGGCCAGGGGAGCCCAAGAGGAGGAGGATCTGCATACAAAGATATTTTGGACAATTTCACGTTTAACTCTTTATGGAACAGTTTTTGGGGATGTCCCTACCTGTTCCAACATGACTGCCTGCGTACCAGTGCACAAAGCAAGGTCCATAAAGTCATGGATGAGTGTGTTTGACTGGTCTGCAGGGTCCTGACCTCAACTGTCCGGATACTTTTGACCATATAGTGTGTTTAAAATGTCAGGTTTCTGTGATGTAAAAAATTAGACCATGATAAAAAGGTGGAAAAAGTTCAGAATTTTTTTAAATGTGACCTATAAACTGTACGACGAAGTTGAATAAAGATGAAATACTAAAATAATGGGTTGCATAAGTGTGCACACCCTCTCATAATTGGCGCTGTAGCTGTGTTCAGAATTAAGTAATCGCATTCAAACTCATGTTAAATAGGAGTCAGTACACACCCGCCATCATTTTTAAAGTGCCTCTGATTAACCCCAAATAAAGTTTAGCTTTTCTAGTAGGTCTTTCCTGACATTTTCTTAGTCTCATCCTACAACAAAAGCAAAGGTCCTCAGAGCTTCCAAAGCATCAGAGGGATCTCATTGTTAAAAGGTATCAGTCAGGAGAAGGGTACAAAAGAATTTCCAAGGCATTGGATACACAATGAAGACAGCCATCAAGTGGAGAAAATATGGCAAAACGGTGACATCACCAAGAACTAGATGTCCCTCCAAAATTGAAGAAAACGAGTCGGGGAGGCTGCCAAGAGGTCTACACCAACATTAAAGGAGCCTCAGGAATATCTGGCAAGTACTGGCTGTGTGGTACATGTGACAACAATCTCCCGTATTCTTAATATGTCTGGGCTATGGGGTAGAGTGGAAAGAAGGAAACCTTTTCTTGCAAAGAAAAACATCCAAGCCTGGCTAAATTTTGCAAAAACACATCTGAAGTCTGCGAAAAGCAAGTGGGAAAATGTGTTCTGGTCGGATGAAACCAAGATTGAACTTTTTGGTCCTAATACCGAAAGATATGAACAGTTCCAAATACCAGTCAATATTGGCACAAAACTTTAAGGCTTCTGCTAGAAAGCTGAACATGAAGAGGAACTTTATCTTTCAGCATGACAACGACCCAAAGCATACATCCAAATCAACAAAGGAATGGCTTCACCAGAAGATTAAAGGGTAACTCCACTTTCGTTGTGAGAAAAAAATATAGCGTGCACAATTGCGATCCTAGATCTCTCGGACAGTGAGGATGATTCCTCTGCCCCAGTGGCTGCACACATGAAATCGCTGGTGGACGCACTGATTGCTTCTGTGCGGGGAAACTTTTAAAAATGGAGGATGCCGTCACGACTGCGGTGCTGATGCCGGTCCCCTTTGGCACTCATAAGCCGCCTCGTGCAGCAAGAGTGTTTCCTTATCCCTCCTTTTTCAACAAGTTTGTCTATAAAGAATGGGAGTGTCCGAAACGCACTTTTGTGATTCCCAAAGTGTTTCGATGCACGTTATTCCTTTGTGGAGAGTCTGCTCAAAAATGTACAACTCCACCTGTGGTGGATCCTCCGGTTTCTCGGTTGAACAAAACCACTGATTCCGGTTGAGCACTCACCGGCCTTTAAAGACTCGGCTGGCAGGAAGGCAGAGTCTCTGAGCCGCACTATGTTCACTATTGAGGGTTAGGCACTTCGGTCGGTTTTGGCTATTGCTCTGGTGTCGCAAACGCTAACAGAATGGGCAAAGCTGTTGCACCGTGACCTGGAAGGTGAGAAGTTTCCTCCTGCCTTCACAGAATTAGCGGACCAACTGGTCCAAGGGCTGCAGTTTGTCTGCGATGCCTCTTTGGATGCAGCTCCCTTGCTTTCTAAGCTATCTGTTTCAGCGGTAGTGCTTTGCCAGGTATTGTGGCTCAAATGTTGGACTGCAGACCAGGCCTCCTAAAAAGGCCCTAGCTGATCTGCCTTAAGGCTCCTTCGACATGAAGAGGTGCCCTCACCCGCAGTCCGGGTGGGGGGACGTCTTCACTGGTTTCCGGGCCCGTGGACCTCTCTGGTAAACAAGTGGGTCCACGAAGTGATTCTGTCTGATTTACAAGATCAAGCTGTTTCTCTTTTTTTTTTTTTCGTCCAATATGCATCTTTCTCCAGAACGATTGTTAGCCCTCTGGGCGCGGTGCAAGGCCTGTTGCTCCAATCGGTGATTGTCCCGGTTCTGTTGCCGGAACGTTTCCAGGGCTTTTATTCAAACCTATTTACGATCCCCAAAAAAAGAGGGTATGGTACGTCAGATTCTGGAACTCAAGGCCCTGAACCACTATGTGCAGGTGCGGAAGTTCAGAATGGAATCCATTCAACATCAAGGATGCCTACCTGCACATTCAAATTTGTGCACAGCACCAGTGGTTCCTCCGCTTTGCTGTGTGAGAGGAGAATTATCAGTTTGCAGCGTTACCCTTTGGTCTCACCTCCGCTCCTCTGGGCTTCACCAGAGTGTTGGCCCCGGTTCTGGCGCTGCTGCGCCAGCAGGGAATTGCTGTTCTGGGCTACTTGGACGACCTTCTGCGAGCAGAGTCCCTGCACTCGACTTGGGCGCTAAGTGCCTCCTAGTCCATCATCAGGCATTAGTAATGCAAGTTTGCAAGGCGGCCACTTGGTCGTCGGTGCATACTTTCACAAAATTTTACATGGTGGATGTGCTGGCATCTGCGGATGCTTCTTTTGGCCGCAAGGTTCTGCTGTGTGTGTGTGTGTGTCCCCCACCCCTCATGTTTGGCACTGCTTTGGGACATCCCTATGGTTCTGAATAAAGAAGGCTGCGTGTCTGTCAATGAACAAATGAGAAAATAGGATTTTTTACTCGCCGTAAAATCAGTTTCTGAGTTCATTAACAGACGCAGCACCCGCCTCTCTATGGAGTTAATACTTCTAGTACTGTTTTGTTATCTCACCAAAATTTACATTTTTAGTTATGTATTTCCAATAGGAATACGTCTAAAGGGATGCAGGCCCTGCTTTCCTCATTAGTGCTCTTTAGCTGACGGATAATTATGAAACCACTCCCATTAGACCTACTCGGCACAGACAAACGCGCATGGATTTCTTCAGAATAACAAAAGGTAGGAATCTGCAACATGGGTTGTTATAATCCTTGCAATGTACATAATCACCCGGGGGGTATTTTTTTTTTTTTCAAAAGTGTGTGTGTGTGTGTGTGTGTGTGTGTGTGTGTGTGTGTGTGTGTGTGTGTGTGTGTGATGGCCCAGAGGTAAATCCAATTGAAAATCTGTGGGGTCATCTGAAGAGGGCTGTGCACAGGAGACGCTCTCACAATCTGACAGATTTAGAGTGTTTTTGCAAAGAGTGGTCAAATATTGCCAAGTGAAGATGTGCTACCCAAAAAGAGCTGTAATAAAATCAAAAGGTGCTTCAACAAAGTATTCGTTTAACCACTGCTCCCTGTCTCCCACGCCATGATGTTGCAGACTTTGCGTGGTGATATCTGAACGATGCCTGCAGTTAGACATCATTCAGATATAATTTTTTTTTTTTTTTTTTTTTTCTTTTATAAGAACAATGGTAGCTGTCGGTGTCACCCATGCAATCGGCGAGCCGGATAATGAATCCGCTGGCGCCAGAAGTTTTACCATAGAGAATTCTGCAGGCCAGATGGTCCCTGAAGTCTCTGACCTTTTCGGAGGCCGAGTGCGATGTTATGACATCACGCCCGGCCTTTGCATTTGGAAAAATGCCGCTGCTGAGATCGTGTGTGTGTGTGTGTGTGTGTGTGTGTGTGGTGTGTTTTTTATTTTTTTTTAATTTTCAGGCTTCCCAGTCTAGAGGTGAGATCTGGTGACTTGTAGACCCTAGATCTCGATGTAAAGGGGACCTCTCATGCCCTATTCCTATTACAATGGATGTTTACGTTCTTTTGTAATGGGAATAAAAGTGTCAAAATAAAATATTTCTTAAAATAATAATAAAAATAATTTTTAAAGCTCCCTGTGTGTTCACTCGCAGAAGCAAACGCATGCGTAGGTCACACCCACATATGTAAACGGCGTATTAAAACACGTGATGTATTTCTGTGAACGTTCCAGCGAGAGCAACAATTCTAGTGCTAAACCTCCTGTAACTCTCTAAACTGGTAACCTGTAAATTCTGAAAGTGTCGCCTATGGGGATTTTTAAGTACCGAAGTTTGCCTTTCCACGAGTGTGCAATTTTAAAGCGTGACCTTTTGGGTATATATTTACTCAGCGTAACATGCTCTTTCACATTATGCAAAAAAAATTGGTCTAACTTTGGTGTGGGGTGTGTTTTTGTTAGTTTTTTTTTTTTTTTTTTTTTTTTTTCAAATGCGTTTGAAAAATTGCTGCGCAAAAACCATGCGAGATGAAGTTGCAACGGCCACCATTTTATTCCCTAGGGCAGGGGTAGGCAACCTGGGGCCCTCCAGTTGTTGCAGAACTAAAAGTCCCATCATGCCTCTGGGAGTAATTGTAACTGCCAGCCTTACAATGCCACAACAGCTGGAGGGCCCGGTTGCCTACCCTTATGTTTGGGGGTTCTAATTTTTCTCGCAAAAGATGATTTTTACATGTAGGAGAGAAGTGTCAGAATTGGCTTGGGAGGCAAGTGGTTAAAGGAGTAGTCCAACCTGAGCTAGTTTGGCTGGACTTCTCCTATGGGTCACAGGAGTGCAATTCATTTTGCACTCCTGTGACCCGGTTTTAGCAGAGAGCAGTCTGAAATCAGTCCAGGCACCGCGTCATCACGACAATGAAGTCTGGATCTGCCTGGACTGATGCCTGTCTCGGCCTCTCAGCGAGCCACTGAAAGACTGAGACGGCCGCGCCCCTCCACAGCTCGGCGCTCCAGTGAGCATAGAGGAGAGCTGCTGACTGACGAGCAGCCGCTCTCCACTTGGATCTGTGAGAACCGAGCCATCGGTGCTGTCAGATGGCTCGGTTCTGAAATCGTCGACTGACATGCGGGAATGAAATTGTGCAAGTTCAGCTGAACTCTCACAATTTCAATCCTGCAGCAGTGTGAACCTGGGCTAAAAGGTGGAAGAAGTTCTGAAATATATTTCTTTTGTCATGTATTTATTATTTAGGTGGATATTGTTTTAACTATTCAGTTATATACTGCCTTGCATTGTCTGAGGGCATCCTGTGTCTCTACAGCTTTTTTCTGAAATTTGCCTCTAACCAAGAAGCTGATATGCTGTGACTTTGTTCCATATACCATTCATAAGCATTATCAGTTGAAACGGTCTCCAAAAAAACAGACTGTACAGCTTACTTTGTAGTGATGGCAGCAATGAGGTGTTTTACTATTGATATATTTTGAAGCAAATTCTCTTTTTGATCTACAATTATTTTCTGTAATGCAATCCTTACATTTGGCCTTTTAAACCGCAATTATTTTCTGAACTGCGTTGTAACAGTCTTGGTAAAATTCCTTGCTGCAGCAATACAAAATATCAGCCCTTCCCAGGTCAAGAAGTTGGAGTATGACTGAGAACTGAGTTGAGAAATTCTATGGGCTAGTCAACAAGGCTGTAAGAAAACTATCCAGTCATAATACAAACTGATTCTATGATCTATGATAAACAAAATGGAAGAAAAACATCTCACATTTTAAGAGCCATATTCAGTCTTTTCAGTAGATAAGAGTTCTTGAGGAGCAATTCTAGGCACCATATTGTGGCCTCGTACACGGCTTTTGGCGTGGTTTTCTTCCTCCTTTTTCTTTTTTTTTATTTTTTTATTTTTTGCAGGGTAAAGCCATCATGTGCTAGTTTGTGAAACTTCCCTGAAAACGAAGCATTCCAGGGATGCGATGGCCACTTCCATCTTCACCCAGTCTTCCTTCTGGGTCCGCAGACATTGGCTGCATATATAGTAAATATCTTCTAAACTGTGCACCTTTTAGGAGATATTTACAGTGCCTATGGACAAGCCTTATTATAGGAGGGGGAATACAAAGGAAAGGGGAATAAACTAATAATGCTGTGAGCAACATAATCAATTTATTTTCTTAAAATATAATGCTATATTTTATTTTTTCAGTGTTCAGTGTCGGTGATGAGCGATGGGGTATGATGTAACACGCTTCCAGGGTGATGTGGACGAAGATCTTATCTGCCCCATATGCAGTGGGGTTTTGGAGGAGCCAGTGCAAGTAAGCGGTTTTTACTTTTACTGTGAATACTGTCCTAGTCTGGAGACCTCACTTGCAAAAAGATATTAATAAGATGGAACAAGTGTAGAGATGGGTAACAAAAATGGTGAAAGGTCTGGGGGATAAAATTTATCAAGAGCGACTTCAGGAGCCTAATATGTACAGTCTGGAGGAAAGAAGGGACAGGGAAGACATGATTGAAACCTTTAAATCAAAGGGGGTAAGGGTTTTTTTTTTTTTATTTATTTGTTTTTCTCCATAATAAATATGAAATCAAAATCAAGAACACTGGGACATGACATCAAAATATCTGGAGGAAAGTTCAAAACTTATCTTGGAGTATTTTACTGAAAGGGTAGTTGATGCTTGGAATACAGAGGTAGTGAGCCAGTCAACAGTAAATGGCTTCAAACATGCTTTGGACAAACATAGATCTGTACATGGGCAAAGAAAGTTAATGAGAAAAACAAATGCAAAACCTGTATAAATACTGCCAGACTATGGACTACTCAGTCTTTTTTTCTGCCATCACTTTTCTATGTAATGTTATGAATTTTTCTGTGTCTTGTGCATAAATTAACAATAAAGTGAAACTCCTTGTAATTTCCCGCCTTTTTTGTTTTTTATTTAACACCATTCTTTTCCACGTTGCGTTCAGCCGACTGCTAGTAGCATTTGCTACAATGGCGCAGACAGTGTTTTTGTTTTTTTATATTATTTTTTTTTATTATTATTATTTTTTTACTAAAGCTGGAGAGTGCAGAATTAGGCTCACTTCTGCATAGAAACCAATCCGCTTCTAACCTCCAACTTGTTCAATTAAGCTTTGGCAATAAAACCTGAAAGCTGAGATTGGCTTCCATGAAGAAGTGAACCTGATTTTGCACTCTTTAGCTTTTTTTAAAATAAACCCCACTGTGTTGCTTAACATATTTTTAAGGGGGCACTCTGATGGGCCCAAAAAAATATGCCCATCAGCGTGCACCTTAACAAATTATGCCCCACATTACCTTGAGGGCAGGAGTCGGCACATTCGGCAAGCTGCAGGGGGGTGGAAGCGGCGAACACCAGGGGGGGGGCGGGGCATGCACATGACGTGTCGGCCAGGAGTAGGAGGCTGGGCGCACACACGATGCCGCTGGGCAACCCGTCTCTTTTGGTTCTCCAAATTCCTTGGTCCCAATCCCCCCCTTTTTTTTTATTTATTTTTTTTTTATTTTTATTTTTTTTTCTTCTTTCTTTTTGTTCTTTTTCACTTCCTGTTTCTCTTCTTGCATCACTCACGTTTGCCACATTCACTCCTCCCCAACTCCCTGGATTGCATGGAGTCTGCCCTAATGGGCAGGGCCAGCCGGCGTCATCCGTTTTTTTTTTTTTTTTTTTTTAATTTCATTTAGGATTTGATATAAAAAATATTGACCATAATTTCCTCCATAAATTGTAATCTGTACTCCCATTTCAATTTAACCAATTCAACCCCAGAAAGTTTACCCCCCTTCATGATCAATACGGCACTACATTACTTTTACTGACAATTGTGCGGTCGTGGAATGCTGTACCCAAAGATTAACACACACAGAGCTTTCTTTTGGTGGTATTTAATCACCTGTTTTTTTGTTTTGTTTTTTTGCGTATAAACAAGACCGACAATTTTTTTTTTTTTAACCTTTTAAAACCTACCCAATGTAAAAAAAAAATCAATTCAGGGCAATATGTAGTCTGCTACATATTTTTGGTAAAAACCCAATAAGCGTATATTGATTCGAGCAAAAGTTATAGCACCTACAAACAGATAGATGTATCTCACTTTTTTTTTTTTTTTTTTTTACTAGTAATGGCAGCGGTCAGTGATTTTCAGCGGGGCTGCGACATTGCGGTGGACAAATCTGACCCTTAACTGACACTTTGGGGACCGGTGACACTAATACAGTGATCAGTGCTAAATAAAATGCACTGTAACTCTACTAATGACACTGGCAGGCAAGGTGTTAACATCAGGGGGGTTAAGTGTGTCCCTAGGGGGTGCTTTCTGGCAGAACAGCGGGCTGCCTTTTTTACTTGAGAAGCCCCGCTGATTGGCTCCCTTTGTGTCCGATCGGGAGCAGGTCACCGACGCACGCCCAAGACCCATGCATGAAATTGCGTACAGGTACGTGATTTCATGCAGGAGGACCGCCCTGCCGCAGTATATTTGCATGGGGCAGTCCAGAAGTGGTTTAATTGCCTAGCTGTGTACGTTTTTAGTATTAAGTGGGCATTTAACCACTTGCCGACCGGCTCACGCCGATATACGTCGGCAAAGTGGCACGGGTGTGCAAAATGACATACCTGTATGTCATTGCCTAATCGGCGGCTAGCGGGCGTGCATGTCCCGTGGACTCTGTCCACTGGTAACCCGCAATCATGACACGGAGAGGCAGAACGGGGGGGGGGGGGGGGGGAGATGCTTATGTAAACAAGGAATTTCCCTGTTCTGCCTAGCACCATGACAGGTACCTACTGCTCCCAGTGAACGGTAGCAGTGATCTCTCATGTTCTAGTGATGTTTGGGTACAACGTTGAACGACTGCAATTGTCAGTTAAAGTGACACAGTGCTGTATCGCAAAAAAGACTTGGCCAGGAAGGGGATAAATCCTAGGGCTGAAGTGGTTAATGTATAGACTGTGGATTGTGGTAGGTATTCCCGCACTTGCCATAAAAAAGAGGTAATAACTGCTGCAAAGCACTGGAAGGTTACTCCATAACCACAAGAGAAAATCAAACAAAAAAAGTTCTGCACTGTTGGGTAGTACTAGGGGTAATAACTAGTGTGCAGATAAACTAGAGACCATGTGTGGTAGAAGCACCTAGTAAATCTACATAAACAATAAAGTGCAAATGTGTCAATGTCTTCTGTGCATATCGCATAAGAAATCGTGATATAATCACCAAAATTAGTAAGTCCTCCGAAAAGTGATAGATGAAAGTAGCAATATGCAAAAATAAGGGGACTTTTTTTCTTCTGTACAAAAAAGGAGAGAGGATAAAGTGCAAAATGATTTTTCTTTGCTGGTGACACACTACAACACACTTCTGTGCATGTGCATTCGATTTAGGTTTGTGGTGCAAGGTGATTGCCCAAGGTGATGGCCTCTTCCGTGCAGTGCACTATGATAGATGACCTCTTGCCTCACGGCTATCAGGTAACAGCATCTATGTAATAATCATAGGTAATTCCTCATCCTGACGGTAACCGGACTCCTATGTGTGTGTGCTTTCAATATGGAAATAGAAGTTTGCTCCTTTACAATCAAATACCATCACTTTCACAACTTCACTTGTGACTCCCGCAGTGAAAGTGTGCATATAAGATAACATAGGGAAGAAAGGGATTCCAGAATGGTGTGTCTCTTACAACTTCATTTATTGAAATAAAACAAGATTCAAGGTACTCACATTCCATAGTAACATTCAGTTTTAAAAAACGCGAGCGCTGAGCGTGACGACATGCGTAGGGATGCAGAGGCACCGGAAGTGACACTGGCGAGCTTGGCACTCGGTTTTTTTTTTTTTTTAAACTGAATGTTTCAAGGTTTTTGCTTTACATAGTAACTTTCAGTTTAAAAAAAAACGTGAGCACCGAGCTCGCCAGTATCACTTCCGGTGCCTCTGCATCCCTACGCGTGTCTTCGTGCTCGTGTTTTTTTTAAACTGAATGTTACTATGTAATGTGAGTGTTTTTTTTTTTTTTTTTTTTTTTTTTTTTTTATTCAATAAATGAAGTTGTAAAAAACTTGCAACACCATTCATGAATCCCCTTCTTCCCTATGTTATCTTTATATACACTTTCACTGCGGGAGTCACAAGTGAAATTATGGAAGTGATAGTGGTATTTGATCGTAAAGGAGCAGACTTCTATCTCCATATTGAAAGCACACATGCATAGGAGTCCGGTTACAGTCAGGATATATAGAGGGAATCGCCTGTGATTATTACATACATGCTGTTACCTTGCAGCCGTGAGGTAAGAGGCCATCTATCATCATAGTGCACTGCATGGAAGAGGCCATCACCTTGCACCACAAACCTAAATTGAATGCACATGCACAGAAGTGTGTTGTTCTTCTGTGCAAAAAAGGAGAGGATAAAGTCTCCTTATTTTTGCATGCTGCACTTTTTCATCTATCACTCTTCAGATGATTATCACTTTTCGGAGGACTTTTCAATTTTGTTGATTTTATGTTTATATCACGATTTTCTTTAGCGAGATGACTGACGCCATGTGCCAGTTGTTGTGCTGAAACCAGGTACAAACTCTTAGGTAGACACCACTTGTTCTCAGCCCTCCACATACCCTGCTCAATTTGAGTAGTATTACATTTGATTCACTTATCCTTCCTTCACCGGACGCCTGATTCTGCAACTGAATTAAAGTTTAGTTATCCCACAGGTGCGGTGGCCTAACGCCAATGTGATCAGGCGTGTATAGCTCACCTGTGCTCCATCATCCTAATTGTGGACCATTGTGTCCTGGACTTGCCCTTGTGGTCCCTGTCTGGAGCTGGGCAGCATTTTTGTTTGGGCTGGTGGACGCTAGATCTCCGGCGTGCGAGGCGGAGGAGCTGGTCTTGAACGCAACAGCCTCTGCCCTGATCGGCTTGCCAGGTCATTTCTGCTGCATCCCGGCGCCTCCTGATGGCTATTCAGTCAGTTCAGATTGGAGCTGACTGTTGGTGACCCCCAGCTTACAGCGGACTAGCTGAGGAGGAAACAAATATACATTTATATTTAAATAAGTTGATTAAAGTGACGAGGTGGCTGTTATTTTTCTGTGCTGTGTGAGGGGGGGGGGGGGGGGGCTTGTGCTGTTGGGAGCCTGGTCAGAAAAGTAAGAATACCATTTTTAAAACTGCTTAAACTGGGGCAAGACTGACAACATGACAAGGAAAAAAGGGGAAATCTCAGGGTCACAGGACACTGCCAGTTTGCAACCACAACATTAGTAAAAAATGACCAAGGCAGCAGCGGCAAAACTGGAAGGATTTGTGCACAATCCATCTCAGAACTAGAAGTACTATCCTTATCTCCATCTGTAGCCTCCAAAGGATGAAGTTTGCACAGCAGGTCCCCTAAAAATTATCTCGGCACCCTCTACCCCAACTGCAGCAAGATCGCAGGAATCCTCTACCATAAAGGAATCTCTAGTGGAGGAACAGTTTTTGAGGTATTTTTGGCAGTAAATGGATGTAAAACTTTTTTTGTCTGAAATGTCTGACCAGTTGAAGTGCATTCAAGAGGAAATGTCATTTGTTAGACGTGACTTGCAAAATGTGAGCGCACCCCGGAGCTAGAAGGCAGAGTCGCGGCGGAGGATGCCATAACATGGTATATTACCAGCTGATTGGAGATAAGCCAATGTAGCACCAATCTTTAAAAAACAACCAAGATATTTCCCTGGAAACTATAGACCAGTTTAGCCTCACATCAATGGTATACAAGCTCTTTAAAGGGCCAAGGGACTATACACAAGATTTTAGTAATGAAAACACTATCATTAGCAGTACTCTGCATGGATTCATTAAAAATTGTTCTTGCCAAACCAATCAACTAACCTTCTATGAGGAGGTGAGCTGCCATTTATATGAAGGAAGGCCCATAGATTTATTGTATCTGGATTTTGCAAAGGCATTTGATACAGTTCCTCACAAACGTTTACTATAAAAGCCAAGGTCTGTCTGCATGGACCAAAGGGTGAGTACCTGGATTGAAAAGGGCGAGTTCAGAAGGTAGCGATAAATTGGGAGTACTCAAATGGTCCATTCCTGAAAGTGGGGTCCCTCTGTGTTCTGTCCTGGGTCCAATCCTATTTAATTTATTCATAAATGGCCTGGAGGATGGGAAACGGCTCAATCTCTGTATTTGCAGACAATGCTAAGCTGGGCGATAGCTTCTCTGCAGGATGTGTAAACCTTGCAAGAAGATCTGAACAAATTAATGGGATGGGCAACTACGTGGAAAATTACGTTTAATGTGGAAAAATGTAAAACAAAGCATTTTAGGTTGCAAAAACATGAATGCAATCTACTCACTAGGGGGAGAACCTCTGGGGGAGTCTAGGATGGAAAAGGACCTGGGGGTCCTAGTAGATGACAGGCTCAGCAAAGCCAATAGAATATTGGCATGCATTAAAAAGGGAATTTAACTCCAGAGATAAAAACGATAATTCTCTCACTCAACAAGACCCTGGTCCAGCTACACATGGAGTATGCCGTCCAGTTCTGGGCTCCAGTCCTCAGGAAGGATGTGCTGGAAATGAAGAGAGTACAGAGAAGGGCAACAAAGCTAGTAAAGGGACTGGAGGATCTTGGTTATGAGGAAAGATTGCAAGCACCAAACTTATTCTATCTAGAGAAGAGCGCTTCTCTAGATACTGTACTGGTGACTAGGCCTGAAACAACTAATCGATTATGAAAATAGTAACCGATTTTATTTCATAATTGGATCTGCCAGTAACAGAATGGGGTTAAAAAAACAAAATGAGTCCTTTTTATAGTACGAAAAGAGAATTGCTACTGTAAATATTACTTTTGCAGTTCTACAGTAAAAAAAATTAACCCCTTACAGTGTTTTTTTTTTATATTTTTTTTTTTTTTTTTTTTTGTGTGCCCCTTAAAATATTTATTTTTCTTTAAAAGTCAGCAGCTACAAATACTGCAGCTGCTGACTTTTAAGAATCGGACACTTACCTGTCCCAGGGTCCAGTGATGCGGGGAACGAAGCCCCCCCCCCCCCCTCATTCCCCGCGGGGCCAGCATCTTTACTGTGGGCACCCACTGCGCATGCGTGAGCGGCGCCGCACGCTGTGATACGCCTCAGTCATCTGGGACCTGTCGCGTGTCCCAGATGACTGACTGCGCTGAGGGGAAGTGACGTGTTTAGCCTAGGCTATGGAAGAGGCAGATTTCGTAGGATCACCTAGCAACAGGAAGAAATAGGTAAGTGACTTTTTTTTTTTATCCAATTAATTTTTATTAGCTCATTTGCTGCACATAGGTTAAAACTTGTACATTTGGGGGAAACACCACTTTAAGGCTATTAACCAATTAATCGAAACAATAATCGGCCAACTAATAGATTATGAAAATAATTGTTAGTAGCAGACCTACTGGTGACCTCACAATAGGGGTAAAACTGTTCCACGAAAGGGCATTCAAAGACTTCGTTTTTCAACCTTACCAACTATGTAACGCCTATGAAACAGATTGAACTTTTTTTTTCTTTCAAGTTTTGTAATAACAATTATTGCAGATAAAACAGTATAACAAAAGCCCAACCGGGCTACACAACATACACTTCTTCAGCATTTGGCTCATTGTGTAACGCTGAGACCAATACCCAGGAATACAGAAACAAGAGTAAAGACCCCCCACGTACAATTGTATAACTCATCCAGTAAACAATTTTATGTACCCTCCCTTCAAGATACCAACAGCATTGATGTGTGTGTGTGTGTGTGTGTGTGTGTGTGTGTGTGTGTATATATATATATATATATATGTATGTGTAATATATATGTATGTATGTATATATAGCATGCGCACACTGTGTGTCCTTCCAGTTGTAATGGCAGGCAGATGACCCACATTCCCAGGTCAGAATCAACACATTATAGGTTGCGTCCCTTATTTATTAAAAAAAATATCAATTTAGTCAGACACCGTGGCTGTACTATTCATCCAACTACCCCACACCTTATCGAACTTATGTGGTATACCTCTGCTAGTGTAAGTATCCTTGTATAAGGGGGTTGCCTTGTTGACAATAGCCTTCCATGCTGAAATAGATGGGGGGTGGGGGGCAGACCCTTTCCATGAAAGCACTATAAGCTTCCTGGTGTAATAGAGTAGAAGTGTCAACAAAGTGCATGTCACTCTTTTCGGAGATAAAGGGTTAACTAGTCCTAGGAGACATACCTCTACCGTTGGCTGTATGTGGACAGCAGTAACCTCTATACACTCAGTGAACCACCCCCCCCCCCCCCCGCCAAGTTTTCGAATAGGCACCCAATTCCAGAATATGTAAAAAAAATCTGCAGAGGATGAAGTGTACCACCAGCAACAGGGCTACTGGGTAGGGAATGTTCTAGCTGGAGTTTGGTAGTTGCGATGTAAAAATTTTGAATTGAATAAGATCTCTGGCTGACGCCAATCTGGGATGATATTTGGTATATTAACTTTTCCAGTCATCACAATCCATCTGAGGGAACACTGCCTCCCAAGCCGCTCTGCAGCACGAAAGGAGCTCACCAACTTCTGTAAGCGACTGTTTTTGTAAAATGGTAGATGGGACCTTTTATCTAAAGCGTCCTCTGAGTAGTGATTCCAGATCACTCATTTGCAAACTAAGAATGTTACTGCCAAATTGGGCACTGTACACATGCCTAAGTTGCAAATAACGAAACAGGTGAGTATTGGGAAGATGAAATTTCGTTCTCAAAGTATCAAATGGAAGGCGTTTCCCATCACCCACTATATCCCCCAGTGTCTTGATACCAAATTTAGTCCAAATTATTGGATCGGGGTACTCTAAGTGGGTCAGGTTGGGATTCCTCCATAACAGGGTGTGACGGGAAATTGCTGCATCCCTACTCATTTTATTTATTATTATACATGATTTATATAGCGCCAACAGTTTGCGCAGCGCTTAACAAAATAAAGGCAGACATTACAATTTTGGTACAAGAGGAATCGGAGGGCCCTGCTCGTTAGAGCTTGCAATCTAAAAAGGAAGGGTCAATTGATACAAGAGGTAATAGCTGTGGGGGGATGAGCTGATTAAGTAAAACAGTGTTAGTTAGAAGTAGGATAGGCTTCTTTTAAAGAGAAGGGTTTTCAGGGATCGTCTAAAGATGGATAGATTAGGGGACAGTAGGACAGATTGGGGTAGAGAGTTCCAAAGGATTGGAGAAATCCTGGAGGCTAGCATGGGAGGAGGTGACAAGGGAGCTAGAGAGCAGGAGGTCTTGGGAGGACCGAAGAGAGCGGCTTGGTTGGTATTTTGGGACTAGGTTAGTGATGTAGCTGGGGGCAGAGTTATGGATGGCTTTGTAAATTATTGTTAGTACTTTTATTTGTTGGGTGAGTGGAAGCCAGTGGAGGGATTGGCAGAGGGGGGCGGAGGACACTGAATGGTTGGTAAGGTGGATGAGTCTTGCAGCGGCATTCATTATGGACTGAAGGGGGGATAGTCTATGTAAAGGTAATCCAATGAGCAGTGAGTTGCAGTAGTCGAGGTGAGAGAACCAGGGAGTGAGTTAGAAGCTTGGTGGTGTCATTAGTTAAAAAGGGGCGTATTCTGGAAATGTTGCGGAGGCATTATTT